>JAPKLW010000741.1:305865-371252 GCA_026898455.1 Plectranthus barbatus
GAATGTCTTGTAAAAACTCCAAAGCTCAATTATTCTAAGTACAATAAAGCATAAAAAGAAAGATAAATTTCGTGCATAATGATGTCCTATTTATAGAGGAGTGAAAAAGACCTAACTAGGTATTGGGCTAAAATAGCAAAAATTGCCAAAACATGCCAAAACTTGCTTTTCGGACTTCTGTGTCGATCAACAGAGTGTCTGTCGATCGACACGGACAACAAGTCAAAATCCAGGATGAATGCGTGTCGATTCTGCAACTTTGTTCTCCCTGTCGATCGACAGGGAGAATTTCGATCGACAGAGATGCATGTGTCGATCCCCTTCTGCGCAGCCTCACGGTTTTGGCCATAACTTGTGCTACCAGACTCCGATTGACCCGATTCCAGTTGCGTTGGAAAGCTAACTCAAGGATATTTCTATTTCCATGCTCCATTACATCAGATTCCACGTGTGGAAGAATTTGTGACTGTTTCTTTGAACATCAACTACTTTCGGTACGGGTTTCCAATGAATTAGGCCTAAAACCTGCAAAATCTTACCATGCTTGCATAACACCCTCTAAAATAGTCTCATGCACATAAATAAGTAAAAATATAATAAAATTCACTTGAAACAATGGTGAAAAATATAGATAAGTGAGTATAAATATGAGTTTATCAATCGGCGACTCGTAAAACGACGATGGCGACCGCCAAGTGTGTGCTCGGGTCACCATATCTGCACCGTACCAAAATCTTGAAAAACTACACGATCAGCGATTGAGATGCATGAATGGCGATCGTCATTCATGCAATTCGGTCGTCGTTCATGCGCCGAAGGAAAAATGTGAGAAATTACGGGAACGGCGACCCAGCCGCAGACTCGGCAACCGTCGTTTATGTATTTGGGTCGCCGTTCCTGTCACGAATAGAAATAGTGGTTTTTCTCGCCCCTTCTGCTCAGTCTCACAGTTTTGGCAATAACTTTCGCTCCCGAACTCCGATTGACCCGATTCTTGTTGCATTGGAAAGCTAACTCAAAGATGTATCTATTGCCATGCTCCATTAGCTCGAATTCCATGTGTGGAGGAATTCGAGACTGCTTCTTTGAACATCAACTACTTTCAGTACAGGTTTCTATTGAATTTTGGCCTAAAACGTATTTGGGTTCGGTCTTTTCTCACTTATTCCTCTTCTTGATGCAAACGAACATCAATTGGCACCATGGTACTCGGTCATATCCTGTAAACAACTCAATTGTGCGTGAAACCTGCATAAACAACCCAAAACCAAACCAAACGTAATATTTTCCAAAAGAATATGAATAAGACACAAAAAATATTACTGAACGATCTAATCCAAGGCAAATAGCAAGCAGATTCACTACAGTAAATGCACAAAATGAGTATTTATCAACCCCCTAAACTTAAACTATTGTTCGTCCTCGAACAATGAGGAAGACAAATAAAAGAACAGATAAACATGAGGGGCGCATTTATTGATCAAAATTTGTTTCAGACATAAAGAGGGTTGTGATTCCCACACCAGTAGACACGACATTCATCAATTCAGTGCAATAGTTCATAGTTTCAATCCTGACCTCTAGGAATCTGCTTCTCACAGGATAGTGTATCACTCAAATTTCGCTCAAAGTGTAAGAAAGGTTAGTGTATACTCTCAATTGTCAACTGTAAAACTTTCATACCATAGGTTCGCTTATTGTCTAGACTCTCCACTGACTTTGGGAGTGTTAGGACAAAGATTAAAAAGGTCTTTATTCTAGGTTCTAATGTAGGCACATTGGTGAAAGGTATGGAATATTTGGCTAAGTGACTGAATAGATGCAATCCTTATAACTCCATTCACACAAGTTCTCCTTATCACATACCACACTTTTTGATACACTGATTCATACAATAATACCCTAACTCATTGAAAGACTACGCATCCCGTAATTACAGTACAAAGGGATTTAACTTTGAAAATGACACTATGCACACTTTGTGCATTAATAAACTCAACAATGACACTATGCACACTTTGTGCATTTTATTGGATTATTCATCACTTTTCTCTTTTCTTTTTTTATATGACTCTATTGTCCACTAAAAGCTTTTTGGAAAATGTTTGACCACGAACTATCTAGTTTCACCACCTATCATCAACAGATACCCATACAATTCCATCCACACCTCCTATTATCCGGTTTAGAAAGAAAAGATTTAAAGGCTCAACGGGTTTAGCAAAGGATTATGTAATGGGTTAGTGTTTGGGTTTAATGAGGCTCCCTATGTCCATGACACTCTCTATGCAATTTTGAGACAGAAACCAAAGCAAGTTCTAGAGGTAAAGTGTACAGTGACATATCTCTCAATAAAATTAACACAGGCTCAAATTCTCACAGGCTTAAACATATGCTAGAGGCCAGAATTAATTCCACAAATGTATACATCTCATCAATTCATGCGTAGTTCAACAATGTAAGTTTCACGAGAAAGAAACAGTTGTCATCATTAACTTTGATCAAGAATGCAAATACAACCCGTACCAAACCACTCAATTCCCGGTACAACAAAATGACAGAGTTTCCAAGTACAAACCAACTAGACACTTAAACTAAGACAGAAATAAACACACTGATTCACTGATTCACATTAATACATCAAGTGCAATCTCAAATCAGATAAAAAGGTAGAAACACACATCGCCCGATCACATCCCCCTCCCCAAACTTATTTGATACAACAGATAGAATAAGTTTGTGGGGAAAAAAATAACGGAGATATGTGTGAGACCTCGATAAGCTCTCACTACGGTCAAAGCCAGCAATTCTTTGCGTTTCCATCTCTTTTCCTGCACCCAATGAACTCAACAACCACAAGTGAACGTATAACATGAGAAATAGGGTAAAACGACACAAAAACGACATAATTAAAGCAATTAAAAGGCAATAAAAGTTGGGTTGCCTCCCAACAAGCGCTTTATTTATTGTCTGTAGCTAGACACAGCAGAAACTCCCCTATGGGTCAGTTAAATAAGTGTTTGGAATCTGATTAGAAGGGTACATCACCTGAATTTGATTACACTCCTCGAAGTGCCCATCACAGTCGTGTCTCTCCGTGGCCTTGCAGATGGAGAATGTGACCTTCTCGTTGTTCACCCTCAAGCTCAACTCTCCTCTCTTCACATCGATCAGAGCATCAGCAGTGGTTAGGAATGGTCGCCCAAGTATCAGCGGGATATCCTTGTCTTCCTCTATATCCAGGACCACGAAGTTAGCTGGGAAGATAAATTGGCCAACCTTCACCAACACATCCTCAACTATCCCCTTTGGGTAGTGGCACAGATGGGCCCTCATATCCTTTGCCACTACGAGTTGTAATGGCATTGCAGTGATCCTTTGGGTTTACCACAGTATTGTTGGGAAACTGTCAAGGCGTGTGTCGGTTGCCAATTACATTGGCAATCTGGGAAATCTGAGTATCGATCTGCTTCAAATGCTTCCCTATCTCACCCATGCCAGTCTGCAGCTCAGAAATATCCCCCTCCATTTTACTTGTCTTGGAATTAGACACAGGAATAAACTGAGTCAAGAGCTCCCTCATGCTCGGCTCTTTAGGCTCATTAATAGCCCCATTGGTTACAGAAAACCCAGGTGGGGGCTGCAGTGAATTGTTCGGATTGGAGTAGGAAAAGTTGGGGTGGTTCTTGTTGTTAGGATGGTATGCCATGTTTCCCGCTGGGTACCCCCTGTTGTTGTGGAAGTTCCCCTGATTAACATAATTGGCATCTTCCATCTGCATCTCAGCCCCCTGATCAAATCCAAACTGAGGCATGTTATTCTCCAACTTAGTGAGACGGGTCTCCAGTGACTTGGAGAAGCAACTACCTCCTGTCTCATAAGCTTAATCTCAGTAGCCAAATCCCCGGTATCATCGACTGCAGCTACTCTGCGCTGCATCCTATCTGCTGGCCAGTTGTACTCACTCTTTGCTATGGTCTCTAGCAGTCTCAACCCTTCCTGTGGCGGTCTAGCAGTCAGGGACCCTCCAGCTGAAGCATTCACATGCTTCTAGGTCTCATTATCAAGCCCCCCATAAAAGTAGCAAGCTTCCTGCTTCTTAGTAAATCCATGACAGGGGCAAGCACGCAGCAGATCCTTGTAGCGCTCTCATGCCTCATATAAAGACTCTCCAGAAAATTTCCTAAATGGGCAATTTGAGTCTGCAGTCTGATGGTCTTGCTGGGTGCGAAGAACTGGATCAAGAACAACTTACAAAGCTCCTCCCACGAAGTAATTTCACTGCGGTTCAGTGATAGATACCAAGAGAGGGCTCTATCACGCAGTGTGAAATTGAACAACCGCAATCTGATGTAGTCCACCGGCACCTGATTCAATTGAAGGATCGAGAGATGAAAATTGGATTAGGTTTATAGTTATTAATTTGAGACCGAGAGGAGATAATTAATAATAGGAAAATAGAATTTTGATATAATTGGTTTATGTCTCAAAAAGAAGAATCAGTTGTAGGGTTTTTAAATCTGTATCTTTATTGAGATTGACTAGTTTGTGTTCTTGAGACCAAGAGGTAAAATTCACTTTCTAGTAATCTAGGTTTTAATTGCCCAACCAATGAATTAATTCCAATATAACAGATTTCCCACCCTAATGATTATTTTGAGTTTGGATTGATTGTTTATGCATGTTGGATTGGATTGGTTGATTTCCCTAGAAT
Organism: Plectranthus barbatus; assembly: GCA_026898455.1. NCBI lineage: Eukaryota > Viridiplantae > Streptophyta > Magnoliopsida > Lamiales > Lamiaceae > Plectranthus > Plectranthus barbatus. Next base: position 310,580 of record JAPKLW010000741.1, read on the forward strand.
CTAAGCTTTTTATTTTTGAACTTTATTCCCAAGTATTTTTTTCTGTTTTTCAAAACAAAAACCCTATTCAAATTTGGATTTTCTCAAACAAAGAATAGATAAACTATGCCAGTACATGAGATGATTTCATTGTACTATCCCTGTGGGTTCGACGTACCTTTTGTTTATAAATTTATTTGCATCGCTATATTATAATAAAACTGTAATTTTTACAGCGATCAAATTGGCACCGTTGTCGGGGATAGTCAGATTGTCTTGTTATTGGATTGTTTTGATATTTTCTGGATTAAGTTTTTAATTTCTATTCGTGCGTGTGTGTGTGTGCAGTTTTTGCTTCTGTTTCAATAGACAGAGCCTGTGTCGATCGACACAGAAGCAGCGTCCATGTCGATCGATAGTCACCCTGTCGGTCAACACAGAGACTAATTCTCTGTTTTTTGTTTGCTTTTCAGGTGCATGAACACAAGAGCTCGGGGGAAGAATCTTAAAACCTTCGATTCAGAATTTGAAGCTACCAGTAGGAGAAACAAAAGCAAAGGAAAAAACAAGGAGAGACAGCCAGAGATGGAGAAACCACCAGAACCACAACTTCAACACATGACTCCCGATGAGCAGAGACAGTTTATGAATGAGGTCCGACAACTCAGGGATCAACTCCAAGCAGCACAAATCATTCAAGCAGAGCAAGTTGCCAGATTGGCAGCTATGACCAATGAGAGGAACCCTGAAAGGCAGATTGTGGTGCCCCAAAGATCCATACTAGATCGTTTCCTTCCACAGCGAGAGGAGCCTGGATTCCAGGTTGGCATTGATGCCAACAACTTTGAGCTAAAGACATGCCTGATTCAGATGGTCCAACAGAACCAGTATGCAGGGAAAGCCATTGAGGACTCGTACGGCCACCTCAGTCAGTTCATCGAGGTGTGCGACACGATCAAACAGAATGGAGTGCCTCAAGACACCATCTGGATGCAGTTATTTTCTTTTTCTCTCCAGGATGAGGCCCGATCTTGGTTTGCTGGTTTGAACAAGAGCAGGATTGCCACCTGGGCACAACTACGGGCAGAGTTCCTCACCAACTTCTTCCCGCCCAGTGTCATCATGAAGAGGAAGTCCGACATCACTCACTTCAGCCAGAAGTACGATGAGACCCTCTATGAAGCTTGGAAGAGATACAAAGAGCTATTGAGGATGTGCCCCAGCCATGGGGTTGATCTTGAGATGCAGGTATGCCATTTTTATGAAGGACTAACCCCTCATCTAAAAGAGTTGGTGGATGCTTCAGCTGGAGGACTTCTCATGAAGAAGAGTGGAGAAGAGGGGATGCAACTTCTTGCAGACATGGCCCTCAACAACCATCAATGGCCTACTGAAAGGCAGAAAGCAGTCAAAGCAGTGACCACTACTCCAGAAATTGATGTGGTGGCAGAAGTGAAGAAGCTCCGAGAAGAGTTCAAACAGTTGGAGGCCGGTACAGCTTCAGTAGCAGCTATTTCAGATCCCAATATGGCCACCGTTCCTGTTGAGGCCGACTACATCTACCAAGGAAGCAGTTCGAGCACCTCCAATACCGCTAAAGTGAACTATGCCAATGGAGGTTACAACAACAACAACTACCAAGCCAACAATCAAGGGTACAATTACAGTGCTAAGAACCATCCTGGTTTTTCTTATTCTAACCCTTATGCAGCTTAGAATCCTTCACCGGGATTCAGTGTTGGAGCTGGGGAAGAGATTGTGGAGAAGAAGAGGTCCGTGCTGGAGGAGACACCCGACAAGTTCATCAAAAGCTCCGACAACCGGTTTGGCAAGGTGGAAACGGAGGTGAAGAACATGTCCACTCACATGCAGCATATGACGAAGCACCTTCAGATGCTCGATACGTAGTTCAGTCAGATTGCTACGGCCTTGAGCAATCAACACAAGCCAGGCCAGCTCCCCAGCACCACAGAAGTCAATCCTGAGAAGGACAAACAAGTCAATACCATTTCCTTGAGGTCCGGTACGAGGTACGAGGGTCCTAGCATGCCCGATGATGATTTTGGGGCTGAAAGAGAGGAATTTCCCGCAAAAAAATACCTCTATTTTGATCAACACAAACCCTGTGTCGATCGATACAGAGGTCGGACAGAGCAGCAGAGGTCGACAGGTAAGCAAATCGACCGACAGGGGGGATGCAGCCGTGTCGATCAACACCCCCCTGTCGATCGACAGGCAGGACAGAAGAAGGCAGTCGACAGGCAGGCAGCACAGGTGCCTGATCGATGCTAAATCTGTATACAAAATATAGCAAAGGGCAAATAAATTTATAAACAACCCAAGGGTTGGTCGATCCCACAAGGATAGTGCAACGAGGGTAAATCATGTACTGGATATGGTTTTCAGATCTTTTGTTTGGGCAAATCAATTTTTGGGGTTTTGGGTTTTTCAAAACAAATTATTAAAGAGGGAAATTCAAATAATAAAAAGCACAGATTCCAGGGAAATCTACCAATCTGATCAACTTGCAAGAATTAAATATTCAAACCCATGAAACACAATTTTGGTAGAAAATCTATTAATGTGGAATTAATTCCTTGGTCGGGCAATTAAATCCTAAATTACTAACTAGTGGTTATCTCCTCTCGGTCTCAAACACACCAATTAATCAATTTCAATAAAGATTAGATTTTTCCTACAATTGAATTCTTCTTGGTCGGACAGAAAATCAAAAGTATTAAACTCTCACTTCCTATTATCAATTTTCACCTCTCGGTCCTTCAATTAATAACTAAAACCTATTCCAATCTTTATCTCTCGATCCTTCAATTAAAAAATAGATTTGAAATAAAATCAAAGAGTTTAAACCAATACAAGGGTTTGAATAAATAAATCTAAACAAGCATCACAGATGGAGAAACCTTAGAACCTGTTTAGGGTTCTAGCCTAACATATTAAAGATAAACATTGCAGGGAAAAATAAAGATTGCATTAAAAAGTAAAGGTTCAACAAAAAGTAAAGAGGAATTCTAAAGAAAAAAGAAAAATAAAGGTGTAAAAACTGTAAAGGGGGAAGAAGATAAAAAACTAAAAAAAAGGTATTCAAAACTGAAAGGGGGCTTATAATTCTGAGCTATTGAAGAGTTTATATAGTAGTAGGGTTGAGGCCTTGGATGCATATCTTCAAAAGGTATGATTTATTGCTTCCATATTGATGTATATCTTGTTCCCCAAGCAATTCTCGCCCGAAATATGTGAAAATCTCGCCAAATCTCGCCAAACAAGTCTGTCTCGGCCGAGATGGCCCTTGCCACGGCCGAGATGGAGAATTCGGCCCGGCCGAGATAGCTTCATTTTGGTCGAAACAGAGACGTTTCCGCCACTTCCGACCCTTCTGTGCAGTCTCACGGTTTTGGTCATAACTTTCGCATCCAAACTCCGATTGATCCGATTCCAGTTGCGTTGGAAAGATAATTCAAAGATCTTTCAAATGACATGCTCCATTAGCTCAGATTCCATCGGTGGAAGAAGTAGTGACTGTTCCTTTGAACATCTGCTACTTTTGGTACGGGTTCTCCATTGGATTTGGCCTAAAACCTGCGAAATCTTACCATGACAAGCATAACACCCTCTAATATATACTCATGCTCAGTTTATTCAAGAAAACAAACTAAAATGCATAAAAGAAAAGAAAAACAATGCGATAAGAGAGTAGAAAAACGAGCTTATCAAACCCCCCAAACTTAAACACTTGATTGTCCTCAATCAACAAAAGAAAGAATCAAAAGTTCAAGCAAAAGAGTAGTGCAATGCCTCACAAGATTCATCACATTCAAACTCGTAAATCTACTAAACATCAGCATTTTTGAAAGAATCAGAAAATCTGTAAACTATGGAAGACTCACATGGGAAGTGTTTCGCTCATTCACTCAAGTGTTTAGGATAATTATGAGATCACACACAAGTCATGAAAATCAAGTTCTACCATAGGCTTGCAAATAATCTCAATCTCCACTGCAAATATGTGCACACAAGTCTAAGATCAGAAAGGACTTTATTCAAGGTTGTAATGTAGGCTTTTGTGAAGGGTAGAGAATATATGGCAAAGTGACTAAAAATCAAATTCAGTGCGTCCATTTCATCAATCTCAACTCACTATCTATTCATATCCACCCATCTCCTATAATATTCAACATCAAACAAGGCTCTTTTATTTCTTTCTTCTCTTTTTTTTTCCTTTTTCACACATATCCTTTTATGCTCTAAACAAATTTTTTTTGATTATACATTTGAGCTTATAAGGATTAACAAACACAACAACACATTTTTTTCTTTTCCATTTTCTATTTTTTTCTCTAGAGCCCAACCTTTTCTTTTGCTTTTACCCTTCTAATAATATCTTATCCTTCTCAAACAAATCTCAACCCACTCTCATAGACAAGAGTTGATTCTCCTATTTATTTCCAACTCATAGACAAAGAAAGAAAATATCATAGGCTCAAAAGGGCTGACTAGAGATAACATTTAATTAGGACAGTGTATGGGAAAATAGGCTAAACAAAGATGGCCTAAAATCACTTACTAAACGTGTGCACACTAGCAGTCTTGAAAGGAAACAGAGCAAGTTCTAGAGAAACTCAAAATTACAGACACACTCACAATCAAATTTCAGGCTCAAAAACTCACACTTAGGACAATTTTTCTTCCACAGTAAACATCAGATCATCATCTAACTATCATGCCAACACAAGTATCAAAACAAGTAATCCTGCGGTATTCACATTCATAGGCATACTCAACCACTATCACAATCAACGCAAACTAAGTCAATCAATTCAAATCTTGCATTCTTGTCCTAGGGTTCAATCATACTCAAATTCCCACAATCTCGCGTTTTATTCAAAAAATTTATTCATGCAGAAATTTAAATAAAGCAAATAAAAAAAGAGTTTCAAAACCCTTAAATCTTCATCCCCCCAAACTTATTCGAAAGTCAGAGAGAATAAGTTTGAAAGTCAGATTCAGAATTCGAAACTGTACCTCAATTGTTGGCCTCAGACACCAACTTTTTATCCTTCATCTTCAAACTTTGACCGGCGTGGATTTTGAGTTGTTGGCACTCCATCTCGGCCGTGGCGAACATCATCTCGGCTGGGATGGAGCCTTCTTGTCGACCTCCTTCTCGGTCGAAGTGTACCACGCCTCGAGCTTTTGTTTTGATCGTGACAATCTCTGCCTCGGCCGGGACAGACTTCGTTTTTTTTTTTTTCAAAAGGAAAATAAAAACGTGAAGTAACAGTGAAAATTGAAAGAACTCGAAAATACTAAAAAGAAAAGGGAAAATTTGAAAACACAATGGGTTACCTCCCATTCAGTGCCTTATTTACCATCGTGGCTCGACTCAGCTTCCAGCTCACCAAGGCGGTCGAGTCCAGACTCGTCGACCCCTTGAGTCTACCATGAAGACTTTCCAGTTTCTTATGACGGTGGTGTACTCGGAAGGAGGCAGCTTAATTGCCGATTTCACTGACTCGTTTCCTCGTTCCCACTGGATGGCTTCTTCTTCTTCCTCCGGTGTCTCGTCTCCTTCTTGCTCTTCTTCTTCTTCTTCAGCAGTAGTGATCCGGTTGCACTCCCCTTTCCTCTTGTTCTTATCTATGCAGAAGGTTACAAACTCTTCATTCCCTCTCAGTGTGATCTCCCCCTTCTTGCAGTCGATCAAGACACCAGCTGCGTCGAGGAACTCTCTTCCCAAAATCATGGGGGTGTTGGCATCTTCCTTCATCTCATGGACAACGAAATCTGCAGGAAAAATCAGATGACCAACTCTAATAAGTACATCCTCTACAATACCTTTTGGCTTGGACACAGATCGGTCCGCCATCTGCAGGGTTATCGTAGTGGCTCTCATCTCCCCTATCTCCAACTTCTTGTAGATGGACAAGGGCATCAGGTTGATGCTTGCCCCGGTGTCACATAGCACATTCTGAAATTCTTTGCCTCCAATCTCGATAGGTATCGAGAAGCATCCTGGGTCAGACCTCTTGATCGGGATCTGCTTCTGTAGGAGTAGGTTGCATTCCTCATGGATTTTTACAGTTTTGTTTTCCATGAACTGCTTTTTCTCGCTCATCAGCCTCCTTAAGAACTTCATGTATCCCGGTATCTCCCTGAGAGCTTCAACAAGTGGAATATTAATATTCACCTTTTTTAAATTTTCAACAAAATTATTGAATTTAGAATCTTCCCTCTTTTTCGCGAATCTCTGTGGGAAAGGCATGGGAGCAACCGGCTCATTTCTTCTCTCTTTCTCTTTTTCCTTCTCGCCCTGCTTGGCTTTCTATTTCGACCGGGATGGCTCTACCTCGACCGTCCTGCTTTCCTCTGCCTCGACCGGAATGGGTGTCATCTCGGCCGAGACAGAGGTGTTCTGCTCGGGATTCTCCCCCTCTGTTTCAACTTCTTCTCCTTCTACATGGCTCGGACCTTCATATCTCCTTCCAGATCAAAGCGAGATGGCATTGACTGACTTCGCCTTTGCTGGATTTGTCTCTGTCATGCTCGGAAGTTGGCCCGGCTTGTGTTGACTTCCCAAGGTGGCGGCAATCTGACTCAATTGGGTGTCCATCATCTGCAGATGCTTCGTCATCAGTTGCATGTGATTGGCCATCCCTTTCACCTCATTCTCCACCTTGCCGAATCTGTTGTCTGAGCTCTTTATGAATTTCTCGAGAGTTTCCTCTAGCACAGACTTCTTTTTCTCCACGATCTCTCCACCAGTACCTACATCAAAACCAGGGGGAAGGTGTTCTGCAGCAGTGGGGTTAGCATATGAAAAACCAGGGTGAGATCGCCCATGGTTGTACTGATACCCCTGATTACCTTGGTAGTTATTGTGATAACCACCCCCAATATAGTTTACCTCAGAATTCGTAGCTCCAGATGAACTGCTAGCTCCCCGGTTGATGTAGTCAGCTTCCACCGGAACAATAGCCATGCTCGGCTCTGCAACAACTGCAACTTTAGCAGTTCCCAACTTCTCAATCTCTTCCCGGAGCTTTTTCACTTCAGCAACCACATCAAACTTTGGCTTGGCTTCCACGGCTTTGACTGGCATCTGTCTCTCAGTAGGCCACTGATGGCTGTTCAGTGCCATGTCTGCGAGAAGCCTCATACTTTCTGCTCCACTTTTCTTCATCAAGATCCCGCCAGCAGATGCATCCACCAATTCCTTCATGTGAGGGTTCAGACCTTCGTAGAAGTGGCAGACCTGCATCTCGAGATCAATTCCATGTCCAGGGCAGAGTCGCAGGAGCTCCTTGTACCTCTTCCAGGCTTCATGCAGTGACTCATCATAGAGCTGCTTGAATGTGGTGATGGCAGCTTTCCTTTTCAGCAACAGGCTCGGTGGGAAGTAGTTGGTGAGGAATGCTGCTCGCAGCTCATCCCATGTCCCAATTCGGCGTCATGTTCTGCAGAGGGGCTTCTTGATTTGCTTCCATCTCGAAGTTCAGTCTTTTTCCTCTCTTTCTGTTGTTCCTGCATGTTGCTTCGATTTTTGGTATGAAAGGTTCAAGTACCTTTCCCTTGTTTCGCGTGTTCATGCACCTGCACAGTAATCGAGGAAGAAATCAGGTTGTCCCGGCCGTGCCAGACGCTATCTCGGCCGGGATGGAGAATTTTGTCTCGATCGTGGTGGGACTCACCTCGGCCGAGACAGACGCGACTCGAACACACACGCACACGAAAAAAGAAAAAAAAATAGAACTGCCTCGAAAATTAAAAATAAAATTAAGAAAATACAACCCAATCCAGAAGTTCTTCAACTTTCCAGTAACGACTCGCCGTCTGACTATCCCCGGCAACGGCGCCTATTTTGATCGATGCTAAATCTGCATACAAATTATAGCAAATGGCAAATAAATTTATAAACAACCCAAGGGTTGGTCGATCCCACAAGGATAGTGCAACGTGGGAAAATCATGTACTGGATATGGTTTTCAGATCTTTTGTTTGGGCAAATCAATTTTTTGGGTTTTGGGTTTTTCAAAACAAATAATTAAAGAGGGAAATTCAAATAATAAAAAGCACAGATTCCAGGGAAATCTACCAATCTGATCAACTTGCAAGAATTAAATATTCAAACCCATGAAACACAATTTTGGTAGAAAATCTATTAATGTGGAATTAATTCCTTGGTCGGGCAATTAAATCCTAAATTACTAACTAGTGGTTATCTCCTCTCGGTCTCAAACACACCAATTAATCAATTTCAATAAAGATTAGATTTTTCCTATAATTGAATTCTTCTTGGTCGGACAGAAAATCAAAAGTATTAAACTCTCACTTCCTATTATCAATTTTCACCTCTCGGTCCTTCAATTAATAACTAAAACCTATTTCAATCTTCATCTCTCGATCCTTCAATTGAAAAAATAGATTTGAAATAAAATCAAAGAGTTTAAACCAATGCAAGGGTTTGAATAAATAAATCTAAACAAGCATCACGGATGGAGAAACCCTAGAACCTGTTTAGGGTTCTAGCCTAACATATTAAAGATAAACATTGCAGGGAAAAATAAAGATTGCATTAAAAAGTAAAGGTTCAACAAAAAAAAGTAAAGAGGAATTCTAAAGAAAACAGAAAAATAAAGGTGTAAAAACTGTAAAGGGGGAAGAAGATAAAAAACTAAAAAAAAGGTTTTCAAAACTGAAAGGGGGCTTATAATTCTGAGCTATTGAAGAGTTTATATAGTAGTAGGGTTGAGGCCTTGGATGCATATCTTCAAAAGGTATGATTTATTGCTTCCATATTGATGTATATCTTGTTCCCCAAGCAATTCTCGCCCAAAATATGTGAAAATCTCGCCAAATCTCGCCAAACAAGTCTGTCTCGGCCGAGATGGCCCTTGCCACGGCCGAGATGGAGAATTCGGCCCGGCCGAGATAGCTTCATTTTGGTCGAAACAGAGACGTTTCCGCCACTTCCGACCCTTCTGCGCAGTCTCACGGTTTTGGCCATAACTTTCGCATCTGAACTCTGATTGATCCGATTCCAGTTGCGTTGGAAAGATAATTCAAAGATCTTTCAAATGACATGCTCCATTAGCTCAGATTCCATCGGTGGAAGAAGTAGTGACTGTTCCTTTAAACATCTGCTGCTTTCGGTACGGGTTCTCCATTGGATTTGTCCTAAAACCTGCGAAATCTTACCATGACAAGCATAACACCCTCTAATATATACTCATGCTTAGTTTATTCAAGAAAACAAACTAAAATGCGTAAAAGAAAAGAAAAACAATGCGATAAGAGAGTAGAAAAACGAGCTTATCAGTGCCACATAGAGCTGAAAATTCAAAGAAGAAAGGTGATCCAACTCCTCCAATGCCCTTTCCCCAGAGATTTGCAAAGAAGAAGGAAGACTCCAAATTTTCTCGATTTTTGGAGAATCTCAAGAAGGTCAACATTAAAATTCCCTTGATCGAGGCTCTCCGCGAGATTCCCGGCTACATGAAGTTCCTGAGGAAGCTGATGAGCGAGAAAAAGTCGGTAATTGAGGATCAAATTATTTCTATTCATGAGCAGTGTAGTCTTCTTTTGCAGAAACAGGTTCCAACCAAGAGGTCCGATCCGGGATGCTTCTCTATTCCAATCGAGGTTGGGGGGAAGGAATTCAGGAATGTCCTCTGCGACACAGGAGCCAGCATTAACTTGATGTCATATTCAGTCTTCCAAAAGCTGCAGATAGGCGAGATGAGGCCAACCTCAATCACTCTTCAGATGGTTGATCGCTCAATTTCTCGACCAAGGGGAGTTGTGGAAAATGTTTTAATTCGTGTTGGACATTTAACTTTTCCTACTGATTTTATTGTTTTGGATATGAAGGAACAACATGGAATGCCAATGATCCTTGGAAGAGAGTTTCTGAAAACAAGTGGTGCTCTAATAGACTGCCGAGGTGGGGAGATAACACTCCGAGGGAATGAAGAGACTATCACCTTTGTGATTGATCAAAGCCAAAAGGAAGTTGCTTGCAATAACATCTCCACCACCATTGAGGAAGACGAAGAAGCCGCCGAGATCGAATGGGAGCGCAAAAATGGGATGGCAAAATTGCCAATTACACCATCCTCTTTCGAGCTCACCACTGTTATTCGTGATCGGATGGTCTACATGATCGATGCAAGGGGGCGGCGAGTCTGGACCCGACCTCCTTGGTGAAGGATCCCTATCGTCGAGCCACGACAATAACTAAGGCACTTAATGGGAGGTAACCCATTTCTTTACTTGCTTTATTTCAATTTTTCTCTAATTTTTGTGTGTTGTTCTTGCTTTTAAAAAAATATAAAAAATAAATAATAAAATCAGAGCTCTGTTTCGATTGGCACACAGGGTGTCGATCGACACAGAGGTAATCGACGGAGCACACTTCGACCCACCATCTTGATCGACATAGAGTGCTAGCAGCAGCAATTTTTGTCCTTCGCGTTCTGCAGCCAGTGAGAGATAAAAAGTTGGTGTCTGAGACCAACATCGAGGTACTGTTTCACTCCTAGTCTGATTTTCAAACTTATTCTCTTTGTCAATCGAATAAGTTTGGGGGGAGGAGGACTTGGAGTTGAAACTATTTCTTCCCTTTTTACTCTATGCTTTCAGTGTGTCTAAATTTCTGCCTAGTTTAAATTTTTTTATTGCATTTGTTGAATAAAATTGTGATTTTGTGAGAAGATTTGCATAGCTATGAGATAACCCTAGCAAGAATGCAAGATTTGAAATTGATTGACTTGATTATGCATTGATTGTGATAGTGGTTGAGTATGCCTATGAATGTAAAATACTGCATGATTACTTGTTTTGAAACTTACAAAGGCATGATGTTTGATGATGATTTGATGTTTACTATGGAAGAATTGTTGTCCTAAGTGTGAGAATTGAGCCTTGATTTTGATTGTGAGTGTGTCTGCATTATTGAGTATCGCTAGAACTTGCTTTGTTTCTTTTTCAAGACTGCTAAGTGTGCACAGGTTTAGGAAATGATTTTAGGCCATCTTTGTTTAGCCTATTTATCCCATACACTTTCCCAATTGAACATTTATCCCTAGTCAGTCCTTTTGCACCTATGAATTTTCTTTCTTTGTCTATGAGTTGGAAAAGGATAGGGAAATCAACTATTGTCTATGAGAGTGGGTTGGGAGTTGTTTGAGGAAGGATAAGACATTGTTAGAAGGGTGAAAATAAAAGAGAAGGTTGGGCTCTAGAAAAAATGTACAAAAATGAAAAAAAAATTGATGTGTGTTTGTTAGTCCTTATAAACTCAAATGTATAATAAAAATTATTTAGAGCATAAAAGGATATGTGTGAAAGAAAAGAAAAAAAAAGATAAATAAAAGAGTCTGGGTTGATGTTGAACATCATAGGAGATGGGTGGATATCAACAGATGGTGGTTTAGATTGGTTGAGGGTGTACAACTCAATTGATTTTAGTCACTTGGCCAAATTTTCTCTACCCTTCACAAAAAGCCTACATTGCAACCTTGAATAAAGTCATTTCTGATCTTAGACTTGTGTGCACATATTTGCAGTGGAGATTTAAAATATTTGCAAGCCTATGGTAGAACTTGATTTGTATGACTTGTGTGATCTCATATTATCCTAAACACTTGAGTGAATGAGTAAAAACACTTCCCTTGTGAGTCTTCCATGGTTTACAAATTTTCTGATTCTTACAAAGTGTTGATGTTTTGTGGATCTACGAGTGTGATTGTGACGAATCTTGTGAGGCATTCCAATTCTCTTCTACTTGAAATTTTGATTCATTCTTTTGTTGATTGAGGACAATCAAGTGTTTAAGTTTGGGGGGTTGATAAGCTCGTATTTTGTGTCACTTATCACATTGTTTTCTTATTGGTTTCTTGCATTTACTTGAGTTTTTAGTTAATAATCGAGCATGAACTATTTATAGGGGATATTATGCTTGTCATGCTCATATTTTGTAGGTTTGAGGCCAAAATCAATAAAAACTCGTACCGAAAGCAGTTGATGTCCGAAGGAACAGTCACGAATTCTTCCACATGTGGAATCTGACCTAATGAAGCATGGAAATAGAAATATCTTTGAGCTAGCTTTCCAACACAACTGCAATCGGAGTTCGGGAGCACAAGTTATGGCCAAAACCATGAGACTGCGCAGAAGGAGTCAAAGGAAGAGATTGAAGTCGACACAGAAGTCTCTGTTTCAATCGACAGGGCCTCCGTCGATCGAAACAGAGGACAAATTTTGGGAGGAAAGCTCAATTTGCAGCCATGTCGATCGAGATGCATCCCGTCGATCAACAAGCGCGCCGGAAAGGTATATTTTTGCCCAATTTGGAGATTTTTCCTTCCCAAGCCATTACCTTTTGAAGATTTAATTTCTCCCCCTATAAATAAGACTTCTCTAGCACGAAAATTACACTTCTTTTCAGCATTATTTAGTCTTCCACTCCTTAATTTTCAGCCTTTAAACTTTAATTTCAGCATCTTTACTTTATTGTTTTACTCTTTAATTTCCAGTACTATTTAATTTCATTGTCGCAATTAGATTCAAGACAATTGAAGGTTCAAGATTCCTATTGTTTTAATGATTCAAGTAAGTTCCTTTACATCTTTTGCAATGTGTGATTTTAATATGTTAGGCTAGAACCCTTAACAGATTCTAGGGTTTTCTCCATTTTTTTTAGCATGTGTTAATTAGATTAATTCCAAACCCTAATTAACTTGGTTCAAATTCTATGCTTTTCACTCCAAAATCTATTTTCAATTGAAGGATCGAGAGATCAAATTGGATTAATTTTATAGTTATAATTTTGAGACCGAGAGGAGATAATTAATAATAGGAAAATAGAATTTTGATATAATTGGTTTCTGTCTCAAAAAGAAGAACCAGTTGTAGGGTTTTTTAATCTGTATCTTTGTTGAGATTGACTAGTTTGTGTTCTTGAGACCGAGAGGTAAAATTCACTTTCTAGTAATCTAGGTTTTAATTGCCCAACCAAGGAATTAATTCCAATTTAACAGATTTCCCACCTTAATGATTATTTTGGGTTTGGATTGATTGTTTATGCATGTTGGATTGGATTGGTTGATTTCCCTAGAATCTGTGCTTTTTATTATTGAATTTTATTCCCAAGTATTTTTATTCTGTTTTTCAAAACAAAAACCCTATTCAAATTTGGATTTTCTCAAACAAAAAATATATAAACTATGCCAGTACATGAGATGATTTCATTGTACTATCCCTGTGGGTTCGACATACCTTTGGGTTTATAAATTTATTTGCATCGCTATATTATAATAAAACTGTAATTTTTACAGCGATCAATAGCGCAATACCAGAATTAGTGTCAATTATAAATCTATGCAATCCCCTGCAACGGCGCCAAAAACTTGATAGCGTATTTTGCAACACGCTATTCTGCAAGTGTACAAACCACTGCAGAGGGCAAGTAATAATTTATTGAACACGAAGATTGCAGATTTGAAATATAATCAAGCACTAAAACATATGCATCTTATTAAATCTAGACAATATTGAAAAGCAATATTTAAAGAGACAATTAAAAGTATTTGAGTCTAGAAAATCAGGGGAAACTAGGATTCCAGGGCAATCCACTTATGAAGAACGATTAAACAATGTTTATCCAATTTGACTCCAATTTAATTTCCAAAAATGTGGGTTAATCTCATTTAAGTTATCAGGCGATTCTCTCGAATTCTAAACCATAACTTAGATATAAAAGACCTGGTGACTCCTCTCGAATGCGCAAGAGGACTTTTACTCTTGATAAAAACCTTAGATTTTACAACCCTTTAATAATTCAAATTCATCTCGGATATTTAATTTATCAAATCTAATTATCCTGCATCTTAATTGATAACCTAGACCTCTCGGTTCAAAAATCACCAATTCGAATTACATTCAATGGTCAATATTAAGTAATTAATGAAAGCTCAGGCATAATCAAAACATCAATGGAAAAGGAAAATCAAATCAGATGAATAATTGAATAATGCTCAACAAAGTTTCAAAACCCTAGAATCCACAAAGGACTTAGCTAATCATGCTAAGTTCCATAAAAACAGAGAAGTAAAGAGTCAAAAACATAGAAAACATGGAAACTCAAAACCTGTAGTCTTCGATTTCAAGCCTTCAATCTTTGCTCTTCAAGTCTGCTCTGTTCTATCGTTCTCCAAAGGTCCGTCGCTCAAAAATAATGTTAAGGGGCCGTTTTTTAGTCTTGGAAGCCTCTATTTATACTTATCTTCTTCAACCCCAAAAAGATATGGGATTTAGATCAATTTTCCCCCAAAAAAATCACGATCAGTGACCCGTAAAACGACGATGGCAACCGCCAAGCTTGTGCCCGGGTCGCCATCTCTGCACCGTACCAAAATCTTGAAAAACTACACGATCGGCGACAGAGATGCATGAATGGCGACCGCCATTCATGCGCCGAAGGAAAAATGTGAGAAAATACGGGAACGGCGACCCAGCCGCACCGTTTATGTATTTGGGTCGCCGTTCCTGTAACGAACAGAAACAGTGGTTTTTCTCGCCCCTTCTGCGCAGTCTCATGGTTTTGGCTATAACTTTCGCTCCCAAACTTCGATTGACCCGATTCTACTTATATTGGAAAGCTAACTAAAAGATATATCTATTTCCATGCTCCATTAGCTCTAATTACATGTGTGTAGGAATTAGTGACTGCTTCTTTGAACATCAACTGCTTTCGGTACAGGTTTCCATTGAATTTTGGCCTAAAACGTATTTGGGTTCGGTATTTTCTCACTTATTCCTCTTCTTGATGCAAACGAACATCGATTGGATCCATGGTACTCAGTCATATCCTGTAAACGGCTCAATTGTGCGTGAAATCTGCACAAACAACCCAAAAATAAACCAAACGTAATATTTTTCAAAATAATATGAATAAGACACAAAGAATATTACTGAACGATCTAATCCAAGGCAAATAGCAAGCAGATTCACAGCAGTAAATGCACAAAATGAGTGTTTATCAAAAGGTTACTCTGATTTGTGGGATAACCCAAAGAAAAAAGGTGTTGCTCTAACAGTGCAGATCTCTGAAACACCATTGGGTTGGAGCTCTAACCTGAATGTCACCGTGCAAGGTCTCAATAGGATTATGAAGGAGAAACATGGAGCAGAAGAATCAGAAATGACTCAAGCAAACATGGCATCGTTTGGTGAATTTGCAGGTAGTTCCACACTTGCTTCTTCAAATAACAATGAGGTTTTTTGGGTTATAGATATTGGCGCAACTTGTCATATGTGTACAGACATTAACCTTTTGTATGATCTTATTCCTTCACATACTCACACACCTGATTTTTATTTTTATTTTTGCCTTATGGATATTTTAATAGAGTCACACACACTGGAATTGTAGTTCTGTCAGTGTCTCTGATTCTCAAATTTGTTCTTGTCCTTCCTACTTTCGGGTATAACCTGCTTTCTGTTAGCAAAGCTACCACGGATTCACATCTTTCTTTTACATTCTATTATACCTTTTGTTTTTTACAGGACCTTAGAACTCATCTTGTAGTGGAAGCAGGGAAGATGAGCAGAAACCTTTACATTATTGACAAAGAATCATTTTCTCCTGCATCCATTCAGTAAATTCAGAAACTCTATGCTTCTCAAACTTTGTCTCAAGGGAAACTTGTCTCCAGTAAGCCATGTCTTGCTTTCTCTGTTAGCTAGTGGCATTCTAGACTAGGGCATCTCTCCAATAAGATATTAGACCATTTGAAGTCTTGTATTCCTCTTTCCTCTACTTGTAATGATTTCACTTGTGATGTTAAACACATCAAAATACTTATAATTTGAGTACCAGATCCACTAGTGGTTGTTTTGAACTTTTGCATATGGATTTGTGGGTTCCATACAAAGTTAAATCCTTGGATGGTTCTCAATTCTTTCTCACTGTGGTAGATGATTACAGTAGATTCACTTGGACTTTTATTCTAAGTTATAATTCACAGGTTGCTTCCATAATTGAAACCTTCATTAAGTATGCTCACAATCAGTTTTCTAAACCTATCAAAGTCATAAGAATCGATAATGGTAGTGAGTTTGTAAACCATCAGTGTCAAACTTTGTTCCAGCATTTTGGTATTATTCATCAAAGGAGTTGTCCTTACACCCCACAACAAAATAGGGTTGTAGAAAGAAAACATAGATATCTCATACAAGTAGCTCGAGCCTTGTTGAGTCATTCTAAATTACCTAAGTGTTTATGCGCGGAGTCCGTGCTCACAGCTACTTATCTTGTCAACTGTTTACCCTCTTTCATTTTTTCTTGGAATGTTCCTTACACCATACTTCACAATAAATCTCTTAACTACTCTCTTTTAAGAATCTTTGTTTGTCTAGCCTTTGTTATGAATAAGGTGCCACCTCGTGATAAATTTGAAAATGTAAGTCTTTGCCTGGTATATTTGTTGGTTATCCAACAGCTAATAAATGTTACAAAGTTTGCATACCCTCACTAAAAAAGGTTTTTGTTTCAAGGGATGTCATATTTCAAGAATGAACCTTCCCTTTTGAACCTGAAACATTACCTACAGTTATTCTTCCCAGTAAACCCATTCACTGCACAGATACCCAGTTGATCAACAAGCACTCTCCTTCCATCATTGATTCCATCTCAACTAATCCCATCTCATCCACTTCTTCTACTCCAGCTGAACCTCATAGATCTGAGCTTGAGTCTGCTATTTAATATGCCGCACCCCCAAACCGGGCCTATGCGACAGAGCCACGTGCGAACAATGCACGCTAAGGGTTTTAGTGGTTTAATGATAATTTTTTAAGATCATTTAAATAATAGCGGAATCAATTTGAAGTTTATCAAAAGAACATGGATTTATTTTGAAAGAAAAAATTTAAATCAATTGATAAACAAAAGACCAAGTGTAGCGGAAGCATTATGAAGTGTTTACAATTAAAGCATGGGGAAACAATTAATAACAATGAAGTTCAAATAATGACCACCACGCGGGTCTTACGCCAAGTATGACTTGGGAAATACAATTCATAAACACGAACAAGTGAATGGGTGTTATCTATGAAGACATAGCCCCTTGTGCCTCGATACCGATTGACAATCGAATTAATTAAGTTAACAAGAATCATGTCATATGAATTCAATATAGATCATGCCATAATAGTTTCAATATCAAAAGAAATTCAAGTATAGGCTCAAATGGATTTACAATCAAACAACTTCATGGGATTCAAATAGACATGCTTAAAGACAATCTCAAGCAAACATGGGGGAAGAGAGTTTGAAATAGGACAAAAGATTACATTAATAACAAGACTATATTTGATCATCTTCTTTCCACTTTTACCACAACGCCGCCGCCACTGCCATCACCTTGTACCTGCATGTGGGGAAAAATACACACAGGGGCTAAGTACTCCGCGTACCCAGTGTTCACGGTGTCCCGAAAACAGATTAAATGTATATGATGAGATCACCTTTTCACACAAGCATCACATAAGGGTTTTATTGAAATCAAACTTATGCATGCTCAAAAACAATTTTTCCTCACATGGGATATCCCACTCATTTTGTGGTGCATTTCACAATCAACGATCATTTAGTTCACATAAAATGCGTGATACACGCATGAGGGTTACAACTCCTCCCTCCTCCTTATTTCTCTCATTTCTCCCGACAAGAGGGTGATTGTATCCCTCCTTCTTATCTCTCCCAAATGCTAGTAGCATTTAACAATTATAAGCACCAAAACAATTTAACGGTGACACATCGCTTTTAAAAATAAAATCATTTATTTTAAATTTTGGAGATCATTTTGAAAAGCAAAGCAAAAGGGAAATAGAAAAAAGTAGTGCCCACCTTATGGCTTATGCAATAGTTGATCACTTGTACCACTAGTTGATGCCTCTTGGCCACAATCACCAACACCTAAATTATAACACTTAATTACTAGGTGTGCTTATCAATTTCATGCATGCTTCTCATATATGTTTAACTTATCTAATTAATTTAGCATGCTTCAAGTAATCACCTCATACATAGGCTCAACATATATTCATGCTTACTAACATTCATTTAACATGTAAGCTTGTATACGTCATCCTCTTTTAATTTAATCAAAATGTTTAACAATTATGTACCAAATACTATATGAGTTATTCTAGACTTCTTTGATCATTTACATGCTCATGGACTTGCACATTTTTGTGGCTTCTATATTTGTTTTAAGGGTGTATGCAATTATGAGACTTTCTACTTTGATAAAGTCATATTACTAATGCAAATAATTGATTAAGGATTATGTAAAACAATTTTGGAAACCTTATTTATCTTTGAAAATATGTTAATTGAGTTTAGAAAAATAATTGGATGCAATTTTAGAAGTACTCTATGACCTTGACCCTAAAAGACTTCTATTTATGCATTCTAGATAATGTCATTTTCAAAACAATGTCGAATGAAATATATAGATAATTAAGACATGAAATTTTACATGAAGAAACTAGGTTTTTTTATGAGTATGCTCCAATTTACGGTTTATGAAAATCAATTTTTCGTTTGGGAGATATGGGTTGGGGGAGATTGGGTTTCCTGAACATTTTTGCTACAGGTCTGAAAACAGGGTATAAGTTTAAAAATTCATTGCGGCCAAAATACATATAATAATGAGTGTCTATGATGTGTCTAGAACATATAAATAAATTTTGAGAATTTTCTAAAATGTATAAATGCAGTTTCAAAACCATTTTTAAAATGCAACACAGAATGACACATAATTTTTCAGAGTGCATAACTTTCGAACCACATAACATTTTAACGTGAAACCAAAGCCAAAATCTTCCTAACACATTTAGGTATAACATATTTAAATTTTAGATCAATAGGGTTCCATTTGACCCGTCTACCACAACCAAACGTCTCTGCTTATGTCACAGTTTACTAACAGCATGCTGATAGTATCATATATCCAACTAGCTCGTGGCTAAACATCATGTATCAGCATATATCCACATTTTCAAAGACCAACATGTTCTCATATTGATCTTACAGCATATATTTCGAATTGGGTCAAGAATATAACATTATATCATTCACAGGCAACATAATATCAAGCATTGGCTAGCAAGTAAGCATAATATCAACCCTAGTTCATCATATGGCTTCAAAATCGACAAGGGGTTCCTTGATCGTGCATGTAACCTTATAATCATGCTTAAGAGGATCTAAAGAGGGTAAATAAGAGGTTACTTGAGGGGTTTAGGTTCAAATTTGGGTTCTCTCCTCCAAAAACTCGAAAGTGTTCCTTCTTAGCTAGATCTTGGTATTTCCTTGCTCCAATCTTCTTGTACACCTTTAGATCTTCAAGATTCCTCCATGGATCTGGGATTTCTAACCTTGGTCGACTTGTGGAACTCAAAATCTAGGGGATTTGTTAGGTTCAATAGAAAGAGGAAGGTGAGTAGGTGAGGTTTATGTAAAAATGGTGGTTGTTTGAGGTGTTTTGGGGTGGGTTATGGAGTTTGAAGGTGGCTGCCACAATGGAGCTTCAATGGAGGTTTGTGTGTGTTCAAGGATGGTGAGAGGAAGAACATGAAAGGTGATTGGGAGTGGGGAGGGTGGTGATGTTGATCAAGAGAGGGAGAGGAGTGAGGTTGAGTGTAGTGTTGTTACTTGTATGCATGTGTGAGATATAATCATTATGTCTACACAATTTCTCTCCATGACTAATTTGCCCTTCTATAATTCAAATGGCAAGGTAAGACTTTTCTTCTAGAAGACCTACTTTGGTCTTTACTCCTTTCACTCAAATTTATTAAATTTCTAAAATTGATTTAATGATTAGATAATTTCCCCATCATATAACATGATGTTGGAATTATATAAAATTCCCTTATCTTAAATTAATAGAATCGAAATTGATTGGGAAAATTAGTAATATAATTTCTGAAATATTTCCTCGGAATCATCCTCGAGCTTATTCACATATATACACTAATGTATCTTTAATTAATTAAAGCTAGAGGGCCGAAAATTACAAATTGTAATTTAGGAATTTTAATTCTGAATTTCTTCTTGGAATTAATTTCCGAATAATATTCGTATCGATTAATATACGCGATTGATCCTTAAATAAATCCTCATGGAATTTAATTAATATTGATAGAGTAGAATGGGCCTAAATTAATATTATCCCAAGTTGGCCCAAAAGTGTAGAATTAATCAATTGGGTCCACTAGCCCAACACTCTTCTTGAATTATTTCTTGGGCTCAAAATAATTCATCTAGCCCATACATTTAATAGAGGGCCGAATTAACTATACGTAATCGATTAATTTATTCGAAACCTTATTCGTCATCGCGCGTGTTTAAAATAATTATTTAGCGGAACAAGGCGCGGAAAATGCGAGGTGTCACATAATCATTGCTAAATTAAGAGATTAATTATAGCAATAGTGGACTAATAAATTTAAAAACCCCAAGGTTATCGAACCTGCTGAGAATGTATAAAAAGTTCACTCTATGTACTAGCCACAGCTTTCAAATCTTTTGTTTGAGTACTTGAAATCAGAATTTTGAGTAGCTAACAATTTGCAAAAAGAAGATTCATTGCTAGAACTGATGTCTTAACTGTCGGAATACAGTACTTAAGAGTTATGCATATAATCAATTGGTCTTGAGTTCAAATAATGAAAGAAATATCACCTCCTTCGTTAAAATATTGTTGCCTTCACCGTCCTTGTCTCTTGCTACAGTACGGGATTTACAATAGAGATTTCGGTCTATAAATATGTTTTATAGAAATGTGTTATTGTTATTAGCGATGAAAAATCTGTAATATTGACAAATACTTTTGTCAATATCAGTAAATACTTTCAATTTATTTTTTTTCTATATCTCTTACAAAACTTAATTCAAATATCAAATCACAAACAAAATGATAAAAACTTGGTATAAAATGTTTTTTTTTTTTTTTTTTTTTTTTTTTTTGCAAAACGACGAGGCATTAACACATTCTAATCAATATTGTGTCATTTCAGTAGGAATACTCTCATTTTCGATCAAAATACTTGAATAGCAACATGTAGAAGAGCCAAAATAGGAGTGGATCCCTCCATAGCATCACATGAAAGAGGAAAACTGTGCAGATTTAGCAACCCCGCACCGGCAAATATTAAAGCAGCACACAAAGTAACAAAATTTCAATTTGAATACGCTAAGTACGAATGCACATTCCAATCAAAAATCTCTCAATATCTTACCATCTCGCAAAAACACAAACACGCATATATATATCAAACTGTCAGCAATTCATAAAGTAAACAAAATGCGCCAACAAATTTTAATATTCAAGTTTATGAGGTTGGGGGAGATTTTGAACCATTTAGGAACTGCAGCATGATAGCAGCTTTGGAATCTCTCGAAACCTGTGAAAACATAGCATCAATCTTCTCCTTCATTATAGCATTCACATCAGCCATAATCCGATCATATGCCTCCTGCTGCTGCACCCTCAGTCTAGACTCCATCTCCTCCTCAAGTTGAGCTTGAAACTGCATAACTTCTTCCCTAAATCTCTCCGTCGTCTCTTCAACTTTTTTATCAAAAGCAACTTCATCTATATAATTTTCACTCGAACTTCCACCAGTTTCATAAGAATGTGATCTACATTGACCAAATACCCATGAATGTGCTTCAGAATTCGGGGGTTCTTGGGTGGTATTGTTCAGGGTTTCTTCGGTATTATTCATGATGCATCCAGGACCAGCAAGATCATTACTAGCAGTCGATGATACTTGGACTGGGTTTGGTTCATAACCAGCACGCTTCATATCTAATGTTTCCCCTTGAAACCTCCAAAGTTTATAATTCCTAACAAAACCATATTTTCTAATATGCGTACGAACAAGCCAATAATTTAGATAAGGAATATTTTCACACATGATACATGGACACTTAATTTTATCAACTCCATCCTTGAACTTAGGTTGAGACAATGCGAATTGGATAAATCTCTGAAGACCATCTAAAAATTCTGCATTTAAAACCCGTCCTGGAAGATAACGCTTGTACATCCAATCACGATTATCATCCATCGTAGATGACAACCAAACTTCAATCGAAGTGTACCTAACAAATTTGAAGATGAGTGGTGATGTAGTGTTTGTTACTGTCCTACAAAAATACAAGCATTGAACTTTGAGTTTTACATTTTTCATTTTAATCCGAAATGTTCATTCTAGTAAGCTATTTAACATTTTCTACACCATCAACACCTATTACATATTTATTCTACACAAATACAAAGAGAACATAAAGTTCAACTACTTCATTATTTATTTGATAAGAAAACGCGAGAATATATGGTATATTAAAATAAGCACATAATTAAGCTAAAAATCCTTGGCTAAACAATAAAATCTAAAATACAGAGAAATATTACTTACTAAAGAGAGATATTATATGATGCAGTGAGCTCTTCCAAATCCTTGTTCCAACTTATCATTTGCGTATATTTTCTGCATTTTCCAAATTGATTCCAACAATCATAAATATATCACAAACAACCAAACAACTCCCATCTCCTTCTACTCAACTCAGTTCAAATTCCATATTCTTCTTTTCTTGTGCTGCAATTTCAATCCAAGAAACCCATTATATCATCACTTTTTTATTAACTGTCCTCAATGAAACTCCAACACTACCAACTTTTAATTATTTATTGAGTATATAGACTCAGCAGCCATTTATCTTCAATAATCATAAAAGCGTGAATCAGAAATTTATTCCCTCATATATATATGGAACATTTTTAAGACTATTAAGAAACAGTTTCCAGAAAAGTTTTGGGTAGCTCAACATTTTATGTCCCTTAATTACCTCCGAAGCTTTTCCAAGGCATCCTGTTCTCTTGAAGAGCTGATCGAAGTGTGAACTAGTAGAGCACTCCCTCAAACGAGTTGTAACTGGTCAACTGTATTCAAGATTCAAGAAATACCAATGAGAACTAACAGAGTTTTGAAATCTTTGACTAATTTTATTCCAAAACAATGATGTCACAACAGCAGTGTACACAATATCTACAATACAAAAATAGCTCTAAGCCTACAGCACCTAAGTATTCACATTAAGTAGACAAACAATGATGGGGAATTCCTACAGCACAGGGTATAGGCAGGTGTCTTGTGGGTGAAGAGGCCGGCCACAAGGAAAGTCACAGAAAAGGGTCATTCATCCTGCAACACAAGCTGGCAAAGCGGAACTCAAAAATGTTGACTCGATTTCTTCTGCAGCAGGGTATCGGAAACGTCAAGAAACACACAACTGTCAAAAAGGATCAAACTGCAAGGCCGGCAACCAAATGGGTTTAAAAATTTTACGACTTCTACAACTTTGCTGATTTGCAATAATTCTTTCCATGCAATATATGGGGTTTCGACTTTCGAAGGGGATATTAAAGGAAGAATGTACACTTTTTCGACATTCACTAAAAAAACTAACAACAAATATCACCCAACCTATCGGCCTGAAGAGATTGCGCCTGAAGAGTCAAAGAAAGGGAGATTAAACTCTGCCATAGCTGCAGAAACACTAAAAGTAGAAGAACCAATAATTCTAGCATCAAGTTTTGGACCCAACAAATCGTGCGCTTGAGGAACGGAACTAAAAAATCAAATGAAGACGTAAGTTTCCGCACGATTAGGGTTTCAGCAATGAATTGCCTACGTTAAAAATCAGAACAGAAAACACAATTAAACAAGCAAAAGATTAGGGTTTCTAAATTACCAGATGCCTGGTGCCGCCGCCGCGGGAATCGAGAAACTCGAGAGGCGAAATATCTGTGTGGCCGTGAAAGAAAATCTGGATCTTTATACCTAAATTTTCCGTCGCAAATATAATGGTCGCCATTTCCATCGCTCAGTCGCAATTCCCGTCGATTCACCTTCGGACAGTATGTTCTTCACATTTGAAAATTCTCTTAATAGTTAAAAATACCCCTTTGTAATGAAAATGCCCTCTTTTATAAATACATCTCAATTATACCCTAAATTTGACTTTTCCTTAATTTTAAAATTTTAATTTCAAAACTACCCTCCTACATGTATTTTTGCACAAATCAAAATTTCGTTTACACAATTCCCGATAACACAATTTTGGTATCAGAGCTATATGACATTTTATGATATTACTAAGAAAAGAAATTTTGAGAATTCAAAGAAGTATAAAACTAATAAAAGAATTAATAAAATTTCATAGAATAGAAAATGAAATATATGAAGTATTTCGATTAGAAATTTTATTAGAAGAATTAGAACAACAATTAATAATTCTAATAATCGCATGACAGAAGGGAATTCAAAAGTATCTAATTTAATATTAACATTAATTGAAATAATTAAAGAAAATCAAAAAGAATTATTAGATTCAATAAATCGAATAAAAAAACAAAAATACGAAAATATAAATACCAAGATTTAATAAATTTCCTAAAAGAACAAGGAGAATTAGATAATGAAGAAATATTAACAGGTAAAGAAAAATGTCTTGAATGTAAAGAGGCATTAGAATTAATACAAGAATTGGTAACAAAAGGGACAACTAGAAAATTAATAAAAAATGAACCTATAAATTTAAAAAATAAATGGATACCACCAATTCGAAGATAAACGAAATAGAAAAATTATCAAAATTAATAGACAAATTACAAATACATGATTTAAATGTTGCAAGAATAGATGAAGAAGATGCTCAAGGTATCATATATGGAATAGATAGTGATGATGAAAATCCAACATTAAATATGGAAGAAGATGAAGAAGAAAAACGTAAAAAAGAAGATTATATTAAGCGACAAGAAAATGCTTCTACAAGTAATGAAACACGACCAAATAAATATGAAAAAAGCTTTATTGATTATATGTATAAAAATGATTATACATATACAAAAGGAAAATACAAAAAGAATATTCCACCATCATATATTCAAAAAGAAAGAAGTATAAATAGTGGAATATTAAACATAGATTGTGCATCAAATGCATCAAGTTTAATTATGTTATGGATAAATCAATTCCAAATGATAGTCCAAACTGATGATGATACAATTAGCAATTTACCACTAGAAGATTTTTTAACATAAATAATGTATAAAGCTGCATGACAATTATCAGACTGGTTACAAACAACGCCATATAATTATAACAACTACGCTAAAACAGATACATCAAAGGAAGCTAAATTTGACCTTCTAAAACAATTAGCCAAAGAAATATTTGCAGAATTTTTTGGGGACGAATCAGAAACGACACGAGAATTTGAAAATTCACATATTATAAAAATACTAAGTAATATGGCTTTCTGTGACCCATGTTTTACAGAAAATTTCTTTTGCCAAATAAGAAAATATTATTATAGAACACCATATAGAACTAGTCTATTAGATATAGTAAAAAGTAAACTACCACCAGCAATGTTACGATATATAAATATGCAATTAACAAACCCAGCAAAAACTAAAACAACAGAAACATTAGGATTAATAGAAAAATACGCATTAGAATATAGAGATGATTTGTGTATGAGAAAAACTAAAGAAAGATATTTAGAAAAAATAAATATACGATGTTGTAAACAACTTGAAACAATTCCACATCAATATGGATGTAAACCAGAAAGAAAGAAAAGATATAAAAAATAATATTATCCTCGATATAAAAAAATATAGAACATTTAAAAAACCATGGAAACAAAAATATCAGAGGAGGTATAGAAAATACGATAAACACGATAATAAAAATACAATAAATAAGAAAAATTCGAAAGAAAAAAAGACATGTAGATGCTGGAAATGTCAAGAATTTGGTCATTATGCTAATGAATGTCCAAAGAAATACTTATATAAAGAGAATAAAATAAAACTAATATACTCTTTAGGGGTCGAAGCTATAGAAGACATATACGAAGAAGGCGAAGAAATGAATTTCGATACATATAGCATAGAATCTGAATCTGAAACTTCTAGCTACACAGAAAGTAGTGATGAGCAAGAATAATACATTTATAAAAGTAAAACTATTTAATAAATATACTTTTGCTTATATAGATACTGGAGCAACTATATGCTTTGCACAAGAAAGAATGTTACCAGTAAAATATTGGTCAACACTAGAAAAACCAATACAAGTAAGAATTGCTAATAATAAAATTATCCAAATAAATGATAGAGCAAAAGATCTTGTAATACTAATTTAAGGAAGAAAATTCCCTCTAGACATCTTATACAAATAAGATACAGGAGTACCATTAATATTATGAAACAATTTTCTTAAAAAATATTACCCTTTTATTCAAGAAATTGATAGAGTAAAATTACGTTGTCCAGCAATGGAAAACCAACGTAGACATTTAGTTACAACAAAGATATATACTACACTTTCCTTTTTACAGGGAAAAATTATCCATGAACTTAAAAATCAATTAATTTTGTACATTCACGAAGAAATCGAAATAAAAGTCTTGAGAATCCTCGATGAAATAAGCAGTCAAGATCCTTTAGACCCTATTAAGAATACAAATACAATGGAAGTTAGGATAGAATTAATAGATCCTAATAAAGAAGTAAATGTACCAAATAGAATTCCATACAGAAAGAGATGTCGCAGAATTTAAAGAAGAAACAGAAAAATTATTAGAAAAAGGAATTATAGAACCAAGCATTAGTCCACATAGTGCACCAACATTTTATGTTGAAAATCATAATGAAATTAAACGGGGAAAAAGAAGAATGGTTATAAACTATAAAGAAATGAATAAAGCCACTAGAGGAGATGCATACAAATTACCTAGGCAAGATTATATTTTTAATAAAATTAAAAAGACAGAATGGTTCACAACTCTTGACGCAAAATCAGGATATTGGCAGTTACGATTACATAAGGATACTAAACATTTAACAGCATTCAGTTGTCCACCACAAAATCAATATCAATTCACAGTTATGCCATTTGGATTAAAACAAGCACCTAGTATCTATCAACGATTTATGGATAATAATCTTAAGGGATTTGAATCTATAAGTCTGGCATATATAGACGATATTATAATTTTTACTTTAGGAACAAGAAAACATCATTTAAATCAAGTTGCAAAGATTCTACTACAACTAAAAGAAAAAGGAGTAATTCTAAGCAAAGAAAAAGCAAAAATAGCATTAGAAGAAGTAGAATTCCTAGGAATGAAAATTTTAAAAGGAGGATACATAGAACCAAAAAAACATTTATTAGAAAAAATTAATAAATTTCCAGATAAATTAGAAAATAGAAATCAAATACAACGATTTCTTGGATGTTTAAACTACATTGGTGAAAAAGGTTTTATAAAACAACTTTCAAAAGAACGAGCATTATTACAAGAAATGATATCAGAAAAGATTCCATGGAAATGAACAATTAGTGCAACACAAGCTGTAAAAGCTTTAAAAGAATTATGTAAAAACCTTCCAAAATTATATCTACCAAAACCAAACGATTTACTCATTCTAAATACCGACGCAAGTCAAGATACTTGGGGAGCAGTTCTTCAAGCAATCCCAGGTGTTTATAATGATTTCAAAATATTTATCACAAGTAATAAACCATCTGAAGTAAAAACATTTTTAAAACAATATAAGAATATATTATAAACGAAATGGGCATCGGGAACATTTAAACCAGCTGAGAAAAATTATACAGTTCATGAAAAAGAAACACTTGCATTCATAAAAGCATTACGAAAATTCAAATTGGACTTACAACCAATAAAATTTATATATCAAACGGACAGTTCTTATACAAAAGATTTTACAAAATACAAAATAAAAGAATCATATAATAAAGGACGACTACTTAGATGGAGCCTTGAAGCTCAACAATACGATTTCTTATCTTTATACATTTCAGGCAAAGAAAACAATCTAGCAGATACTTTAACAAGAGAATGGAAGGAGTACGATCCATCCTGAAAACAGAAAGAGAAAGATTATTAGAAAAAGCAAAACAACTTCGTCTGCAAGCACAACAATCACAAAAAGAAGCAAGCCAAGCAGATAAAGAAGCACAGGCAATAGAATTAATGCTTAATTCATCCAGTGACAAATCAACCGAAGATTTTACAGCAGCAACAATCAAGGATAAATCAAAGACAGAAGAACAGGCAACTGGTGGATCTCGATCCAAAGAAAAATTTGATGAAGAAGAAAGGGCTAAAGCATACTATGTTATTTTCAATGGCTTAAACACAGGAATATATGATGACTGGAGCAAAGCAGCAATTTTCATCAACAACCAAAGCGGCATCATCTACAAAAAATACCCTAGCCTACAGGAAGCCAAAAATGCACTGACAGAGTACCGAAGTACTTATGCAGCAAAAGCAGCAATGCCAGGACAACCACTTCAATCAAGAATGGCAAGTTTAGGGCGAATCCCTAATAACAAACCACTAACAATAAATTCTATCCCTAATGAACAAGAACGGGAAGAATTAACAAAACTAACAAAAGCAATTTTTGATCAAGAATATAATTTCTTGGTTAATTACACAATAGCAGACAAACTCTCAAGCATATACCCTATTGAAGGAATATTTCAAGGGCCCAAGGCAATTATTTTACCAGAAGCAGATCCTATTAAGACATATATGATGTTCCAAAGCGGACTCATAAGTACAATATACTTCAGAAGCATGGATATATTTCGATACTTCCCAAACTACATGAAGAAAGCTATTCAACAATATCATTCAGGAGTGATAAAACAAAGAGAAGGATTTCTGAAGATGTTTGCAACATACCCACTATTCTTCAATGAAGGAGAGCAAGCAGGACAAGTTAGACAACCAGCCATACAATTATGCCAGATAGGAGTAAGCAATCAAAACTACCCAACTATTGGAGATACAAAGCATGAAGATATCATACAACAATTTTTAAATAATTATGTCCTGATACTACTACGAGGAATCAAGATTCGAGCACGAACAAATTATATTTCAAAATCAGTAATTATATGGAGCATGCAAGCAAGGGAGAAAGAAGTAGATATTCAAAGCCAGAAATATATAGAAAAATTCCTAAGAGATTTACAAGGAATTGATTTCGAATACACTCCAGAAATAAAGCAAGAAATTTGTATCAGACTGATAGAAGAATTTTCTGGAGATCATGCCTGTAGCATATGTATACCAAGCACCGACGGAGATGCAGACTTTGAGACAATAGAAGAGAAAAAGATGTGAAAAGACATCACTATTTTTGAACTTTTGTTTCTTTCCTTTTGTAACTACTATGTAAATTATTAGATTCTACTGTGTGTAGTGGTACCCCTCCATGTGTAGTGGTACCCTAATAATGTAAAAGGCAGACCTTTCGTCGCCTATAAATAAGGTGGCTCTCTCATTAGGAGAGGACACACTTCCTATTGTAACATATTTCTCTTTCTATCTCATGTATTATATTTCTCATATATGAAAGGTTTTTTATATCTCTGGAGGATCTGAAAACGGCTACAGCAAGGAAGCTCTTTGGCCGAATTGATCTTTAGATCTTGAAGAAGAAACATTTCAGGTATGAAATCACAAAACTCTTTTACAAGGTTCAACATATCAAGCATGAAATGTCAAAGTGGCAACCTATATCGCTGTGACAGCATATAGCAGGCCCGACAGAGTAATAAATGATATGAAGAACATAGAAGTTAAGTTAGATCATAATAATTATAATCAATATCATATACTAACAAGTATAAACAAAAAATTAGTTGTTGCATTAATAGACACAGGATCTTGTACAAGTTTTATAAGTGAAGATCTAGCAACAGAAATTTATGATTTACATCCAGAAGTAACATATATTACTCTCGAAGGAACTCCAGTACGAAATACTAAATATACATCTGTTAATATTATTTTTAGTAAAATACTTTCAGTAAAAATAGAAATACCAATTGATGGAAGATCTAAACAAGAACAAAAAGAAATAATATTAGGAATAGATTTTTTAGAAAACTTTAATTATAAAATATAAAGTAAAGAATTAATATTAAAAATACAAGGAGAAAAATTTAAAATCCCACGAATAAATTTATATAAAGAAAATATTAAACAATTACTATGAATATTTTTGAAAAAGGAGAAAGCTCGAGGCAAGATCAAGACGATAAAGAAGATATAAAAGAAATAATAAGAGCAGAATCAATTGGAGAATACTTGTCTGATATAATATTCGATAAGAAAATAATAAATAAAGTACAAAAAAGGGAGAATTAACACTTAACTCCAAAGAAAGTATAGAAATTCCAACTTTTAATAAAAGAATATCAAACATACTAAATCGAGAAAATATAGTATACTATGGATTAATGAGTGGAGAATCATTAGTATACATGAATCAAGCAAATTTTGAATTCCAAGCATACATAATGAATAAAGAAAAAATAAAAGAAAAAATAGAAAAAATACCTAAAAAAGATCAGAAGAAATTAGGATACATACATATTGGAATAATACAAATAATAGTAAAATCTACTTATTTCACAGCAATAGACACACCCTTATAATTACAAATTGTTGACAATATAATTTTGAATGAAAAAGATAAAATTATAGGAGAAATAGATGGCAATCTAGGTTTTGACATCATTAAATTCAATGTTGCATTACAATATGGAATTCATTTCCAAACACAAACCATTAGTGATGCAATTGGAGTCCGATGTAATTTTCTTAAAAAAGATTTAATGAAATCCTTAGACATACCATTTACTGTAAGTTACAAAGTATCTTATGAATTAACTAACAGTAATTTAAGTATAATTTTCCAACATAGAGATAGAATATATACAGATGAATTATTAAGTACTACAAGTACTATAATAAGAAAAAATGATAGCCTACAAAAATTCATTCAACGAAGCTCATCTCAAAGAATTCAAAATAATACACCAATCCTAAAAATAGAACAACCAAGAGCTAGTACAAGCAATATAAACCAAAATAAATGGCCTGAACCACTAAAAAGACAAACATTACATTCAGATAATCAAATTACACAACTAAATAAACAAATACAAGAATTAAAAACAGTAGTTAGAGAAATAAATGATAAAATATAATGTTATTAAATTATGCCTAGTTCCACTTTTATATCAATAAAAATAGATGATGA
Source organism: Plectranthus barbatus (assembly GCA_026898455.1). NCBI lineage: Eukaryota > Viridiplantae > Streptophyta > Magnoliopsida > Lamiales > Lamiaceae > Plectranthus > Plectranthus barbatus. Next base: position 341,824 of record JAPKLW010000741.1, read on the forward strand.
AAGGAGCATATATCTTCCTTATACTGATGAATTGATGCAACAAAAATTACGAAAAGAATATCTTGAAGCTCATACTGCTTATAGTTGTCTAATAAAAAAATTTACACTTGTTGATAAAGAAAATATACAGGAAATTAGACAACTTAGTTCTGACATAGAAATATTAGAATCTAAAATTAAAGAATTACATCAACAATTAGAAGAAATTAGATTAAAAATCAGAATTAAAAATGGGTATTAGAAATAAAAGATATGGAAATATTAGAAATAAAAACAATTATAATAAATAAAGAAAAAAATAATTGAAGGATTTTTATGGAAGAAAAATTTATTTGACTATTTTTTAGAGTTTTTCATAAAAATGGGTATTTCTTAAAGTATCTATAGCCAAATAGGGTAGAATAGATTTTTGCTCTTTGAAATTAGCGTTTTTTATGGGATTTTAATTATAATATTACCACTTCAAAAACAAAAAGATTACTTATAATAAATACTCCACTAGTATATCTGTAAGAATTCCTATATTTATTATTAGATGAATCTGGTTTATCCTTCTCTGACTCATTTATTTTAGAATTATTTATAGAGTTTTCACACCCTAATTATATATTTATTGGATAGAAATTATAATTTTATAAAAAAAAAATTTGTAGAGAAAGGGAAAAATATCCAAATGTGAAAACGAAATTATTAAATTTTTTGCATGCTGTAATTTTTTGTATGATATCATATTGTAGCAAAAAAATTTGTACGATAACAGTATAATCATCGTAATATTTATAGTATACTTGCAAATATTGTATCGAAAATATAATAATATTTTTTATTTTTGTTTTCATTTCAAAACAATAAATTAAAAATAAAACCATATAGATCACGAATAAAATCATATCTACCCTTTTTATTAAAAATATTATTGATATAAACATCTATAATAATACTAAAGCAAAGAAGTAGTTACAAAATAAAAAAGGCGGGAACAGTTATTTCATCAAAAAAAAATTATTATTTCATTTATTTAAATATATTATGATGTAATTAAATAGTTATTAATTAATACTAATCATGGTTTTCAAAATCGGGATTCTATGTAGGATCGTTTTGGGAGGATGGAATCGGATCGGTAGAATCGGATCGTAAAATCGTAAGATTCTACGAAAAAGCAATCTAAACATACCCAAATAATCTAAAAATGTATTCTAGTATAGATTTACACATGTTTAGTTCTTAATAATTGTATTTCTCATCCCTAAAACATCATTCTAGACAAATGCATAACCACCGGTAAAAAAGTTACTATTACTCGAGTATAAAATAAACTATGCAATTTCAATTGGCAAAATCATTCAAATATCAAGTCTAGTTTGCAATATAAAAAATAGTTGTAGAAATACGAAATTAACAATTCAAAAGTTTGTTTCGTGGTTGGTGATAAACTCAAAAAACTGAACTACTATAATATTCAGTATACAGATAAACCACAAAATTGAACATTATCACGCTGGCACACAACAAAAAAAAAAAAAAAAAGGAGAAAGCAAACAAAACTGTGTACATTTGCATCAATTTAATAATTCATCAAAGATTTTTTATTCTAATTGGTGAAAAGTTTCAATAGGGTTTACCTTTAAGACCAAAACAAATTGAAATTATCACCTTCTTCGCCCAGCAGGAGAGAAATAGGAGCAGCAGGGAGGGAGAGAGAGAGTAAAATGGTGAGTTTGTTGTTTTCCAAGATTAAAACAAATTGAAATTATCAATTTCTTCATTCATCTTCATTTCGTCGTCCAGCAGCATAAAGAGCAGAGTAGCAGACCGAGGAAGGTTAAAAAAATGAGGAGAAAAGAGAGTTAAATTGATTTCTAAAGTGGTGGACTGTGATTCCTAAAAAAAAAATTTTTGCAGCCCAATATTCATAAAAAAAAATACACTGCAGCCCAATACCAAAAAAGAAGTGAAATTTTGTGGAATCGTTGGAATCGTTGGAATCTTACGATTCTACGCGATCCTATACGATTCTACCGATTCTGATACGACTCTACTACAAAAAATGATTTTATACGATGCAGGATCGATTTCCCATATCAAGATCGTAAAATCGCACGATTTTACGATCCCGGATCGCGATTTTGATAACATTGATACTAATCATTAAAATAATTTGAATCCTGTGGATATTTTCAATCTTACTTTTAATTTCTATATTTCATAATAATAGACAATTATCTTCATTAATTATAAAAAATAATTTATTTTTCACCAGATAATTTATATAGTTTATATATGATTACCAACAAAATTATTTTAAAATTGTATTTTCAAAACATTGCAAGATAATAATATTTAATTATAATATTAATAAATTTATTAAGATAGATTATTATAACATTAAAAATTTTATTTTATATTATATATATATATATATATATATATATATATATATAATCTTCTGTAATTTATATGTTAATTTGTATAAATTTGGTACAAATTAATCATATTTAATAATTTAAAATATTGAATTATATATAATATGTATTATAACGAACAATGAGCAACCTATTAATGTAATTATATACATAATTATAAAATCAATATATAAAATTATAGCTATAATTATAGCCAAACATCACACGTTATTTAACAATTTTACTTTAAATTAGTAAAAGTACCGACAAACATCTAACTTTTAAAATGTGAGTACATCAGTTTGATTTTTTTATTTTATTAACATAATATTTTTTATTTTATGCTAAAATACATAATGTAATGCCCCAATTTCTTTTAAAAGATAAAATAATATAATAGACAACAATTTCATAGATGGGCACGTCACCTTTATTTAAATAAAACTTGAAAAAAAAGATAAATTGTTTTCATTTGAAACTAAATTTAAAGAAAATTAAACATTTATATAAAATCTTCTTCCATCATCTCCACATCCAGCACATCGCCTCGCCTTAACCTGAAAAATGTAATAAGTTGGGGTGAGTGTTATTAGCTCAGTAGTAGAAATGTTTATTCGAACTATATAATTTTGACAAGTATAATATGCAGCCCGCAGCTGAAAGAGACATATGTAGTCCGTCAGCTAAAATTTATAACATGCAGTTCGTCGGCTGATAATATGTATACATGCATAGAACACAACAAGGATAAACTAAAATGTACCACACATAAATCTTCACCTTGACTTAAGAATATTTTTGAAACATGGAGGGAAAATATTAAATCAAGTTTGTGTTGTGTTTATATAATGGAGGAATATTTATAATGAAATTCTAGAAAATCAAAAGTCTAAAATTAATTATATAAATTAAATAAAAATTTATGGTGGTGAAGTGAAAGATTTAAAATTAATAATAATTATAATAATAAATTTGGTATAAAATATAAAAATTAAAATAGTAATTTAATTTATAAAAAGAATTATAAAAATTTTGGGGTGTTACACATAAAACATGGGTATATTAAGTTGAACACGTACATCCTTTATCATATTTTTCAAATACATAATTATATATTATGTATATAATATTTACATATATATGTGGCATATATTAGTTTACTAAAGTTATAATAATGTTTAATGTATTTATAATTTTTTAACAATACTTAAATCTAATAATTTCGTGCAACGCACGAGTGAAATACTAGTATTTCTTAAATAGACATTAGCAGAAAAAATTGTAAAAATCAAAGTGTATCGAAAATTTTCAGTATGCTAACGGTATATCAAAAGAATAATAAGATAAATAGTATATAAATTAAAAATAAAATCATACTGAAATCATTCCAAAAATTTGAAATACAGAAGTGATAGTATACAAAAATTATTCTATATCGAAATCATACCGATTCATACTGAAATCATTTCAAAAAATTCGATATAATGAGAATTTTGGTACAATAACAGTATGAGTTTTTCTCATACTGTAAACTTTCATAAAATTCGATAAAGTATAAGAAAAGTCCGGTATAATTTACTGGGCCATCCCTTAGTAGGGTTATGTGTAATTCAAGTCGGTTTATCTAATATATAGAACTAAGAGTAATTCCCTTCCAAAGTAGTTGGGAAAAAATAATGAAGAAAAAAAATCATTCGTTTTTTCTCCTCGAGACTTTTGGACTCCTTGCATTGCATGGAAACAATCTTGACAAAAAAGTTTGTATGAAACTACAATATTTTTTACTTAAAAGTATTGATCACGACACTCTCATTCGAACATTTTTAGCCATAAAGTCTTAGGTTACAATATTCAATCCCCTCCTATTACAACAAAGTTTTCTTTTATTTATTCATTTGTTACAATAATTTTTTAGGAAAAAGTAGTGGGCACATGTGATTCATTCGAACCACATTTTTCTTTAACAAATGCGAATAGTTGAATCTTTTTTTATTTATATTTTCTAAAGAAATCCACACACACCTTTTGCAAACATTACTAAGAAATATAATTCATGAAGGGAAAATAGGGAAATATATCCCACTCTTTTACATATTAGGGGATTTTATCCCACTTTTTTGCTGTTAGGGAATTATATCCCACACTTTCATTCTGTTAGGGAATTTTGTCCCAAGTCGCTGACTAAGCTGTTAAGTGCCATGTGGCATTAATGTGGCGCTGACTCACTGCCACATATTTGCCATGTGGCATTTTTAATTATTTTTTTAATATTAATTATTTTTTTAAATTTTTTATTTCATAATTAATATTTTTTTTAAAAAAAAATTCGTTTTTTATAATATTTTAATAAAAAAAATACTTTGAATAAATATAAAAATATTATTAAAAAAATAAGCATTAATTATTTAATTATAATATATTAAAATCTTATTAAAAACATCAGCTAACAGTTATTAAAAAATAAAATATATAAATAAAAAATATGTTAATTATAATATAAAATTATAAAAGAATAAAAATATTATTTAAAAATTAAATTAATTAATATTTAAAAATTGAAAAATGCCAATTTTTTAAATAATATTTTTATATTTTTATTTTATAATTAACGTGTTTTTTATTTATATATTTTATTTTTTAATAGTTTTTAGCTGATGTTTTTTAATTATATTTTAATATATATATATATATATAACGTATGTAAACATTAACTATTTTTCTTAAAAATTAAAATATTATTGAAAAACAAACGAAAAAAAATGAAAATATATTTAATATTACGTTATAATATATTATAAAATAAAATAAATAATCATTCAATGCCTAGAACTAATTTTGTTTAGTTTTATCATCAATAATTTTTTCTACAGCTAACACTTGCTCAAAAATATTTATTAGTTTTATAAATACTTTTATTTAGTATTAATTTTTTATTTTAATGAGAATTACGTTTTTTAATATATTATAATTAAATAATTAATGCTTATTTTTTTCAATAATATTTTTATGTTTATTTAAAGTATTATTATTTTTATATTAAATAATTAATACAATATTTTTAATATATTTCATTTTTTATAAAATATTATAATTAAATAATTAATGCTTATTTTTTATAAAAATATTATAGATTAATTATGAAAAACAAAATTTTTGAAAAATATTTATTAATATTTTCGTTTTTTATTTTATAGATTAATATGAAAAACGAAATAATTTTTTCAGTAATATTTTTATATTTATTTAAAATATTATTATTTTTATAATAAATAATTAATAAAAATAATATTTTCGTATTATTATTATTATTGAAATATTATAAAAATGAAATATATAAAAAAATATATATTAATTGTAAAATAAAAAATTTAAAAAAATATAAATTAATATTAAAAAATAATTAAAATTGCCACGTGGCAAATATGTGGCAGTGAGTCAGCGCCACATCAATGCCACGTGGCACTTAACGGCTTAGTCAGCGACATGGGACAAAATTCCGTAACAGAATGAAAGTGTGGGATATAATTCCCTAACAGCAAAAGAGTGGGATAAAATTCCCTAATATGTAAAAGAGTGGGATATATTTCCCTATTTTCCCATTCATGAAATGGGAAACCAAAAAATATATATATATCTATATTTTCCATTTGACGGGAGAAAGAGACGTTGAAAATCATGAAATGGCTTAACAGATTTAATTCCATTTGTAAGTAAACTTCATCAAACACACACACGCACCCGCGCGGGTGTGTGTGTGCGTTAACGTAAGTTGACCTCGTCATCGTCTTCACCAAAATGAATGGAGAGGTTAGTTTGGTTTGAATTATAAACGCAAATATTTTGACAGAAACAACAACTTATCACTTTCACCAGACTACGACATTTATAGATGCCGTCTTCACATCCATACCCACCACAATCTTCCAACTCTCTCTCTCTCTCTCTGTAGAAGTTACAAAGCAAAGAAGAAGAAGAAGCCAGACAATAATTACAAGAGAAGAGTTCAAACCAAATCTATCTCTTCATTACTCTTCTTCTTCCTCTTGATCTTTCTATTCAAGGGATTTTGTTTCTTGATCACTACTACTGCTACCAGCGATCCAAGAATGGAGGAATTTGATTCATCGACCATATGCTCGAGAACATCATCATCGATACAAGCAGAGGCAGTGGCCGAATTCTCGGTGTTCATCGAGAGGCTCAATCCGATTCTGAGCGAGATGAAGGACAGTATCGAGGTAACGGAGATACCCGCATTCGAGAAGGCGATGGAGTCGTTGGAGGCGGACTACTATCGCGCGAGAGCAGCCATGGATGCCCAGACTGTTCAGTCTTCACCAGCCAAACACATCGAGTGCCTCGTGCAGAATCTTGGGAGGTCTTTGGGGTTAGTTCTGTTTGCTAGCCATGAGGCGCCGCTTTCCAACAAGGAGAAGATCGAGGCTTTGTGCAAGGAGATGATGAATGTTAGGTTTGAGTTGAGCTCAGATCGTGAGTCTGAGTTTGAGGAAGAAACGGAGGATGAATCAGAAGAAGAAGAAGAAGAAATGGAGGAGAAAACGGAGGTGGTGGAGATTGTGGAGGAGGAGGAGAAGGCGGTTTTGACAGTTGATGATGCAATTCTGCAGATAAAGTATGGAGGTGTGGAGGAATTCAAGAAATCCCTTTTGTTGTTGAGTGGATTCATGAGGGATGGGATGGTTTCGGATGAGAGAGTTGTGGATGAAGATGTGATTAGGATCTTATGCAGTCGATTGAGCTGTTCCAAGGGAAATGAGAGATTGATCATCATTCAAATATTGAGACATCTTGCACAACAGAATGATGAACACAAGGTAGTATAGATGAATACATATTGATCATCATTGTGGTGCGTATTGAGTTACATTTTTATCACAAAGTGTGCAGGAAAAGATGAAGGATTTGGAGTTTCTATCCGCGCTGGTGAAGTCATTGGCACGAGACGTGGAAGAGCAGAAGGCGGCGGTGGGGCTTCTGCTCAGCTTGTCGGAGGATGCAGGAGTCAGGCGAAGAATAGGGAGGATACAAGGTTGTATTCTGATGTTGGTTGCAATCTCAAATGGAGAAGATGAAGAAGCCTGGCATGATGCAAGAATGCTGCTGAATTTGATGTCTAGCAATGCTCAGCATGCTCTTCACATGGCAGAAGCTGGTTACTTCAAGCCTCTCATCAAGCATTTGAAAGAAGGTAAGTAACTCTTAAGTAAATGAATTCAGAGAGAGAGAGAGAGGTTAACTGGTTTGATTCAACATGAAGCAGGTTCAGAAATGAGCAAAGTTCTAATGGCAACTGCGCTGTCAAGATTGGAGCTAACTGATCAAAACAAAGCTTCCCTAGGGGAGGGTGGGGCGATTGAGCCCCTGGTGAGCATGTTCAAGGCAGGGAATCTTGAGGCGAAGCTCTCTGCATTGAACGCGCTGCAGAGTCTGTCCAACTTGAAGGAGAACATCCAGCGTTTGATCGAGTCAGGAATGGTGGCAGCATTGCTGCAGCTGCTATTCTCTGTGACATCTGTGTTGATGACTCTGAGGGAGCCGGCCTCAGCCATTCTTGCAAAGGTTGCAGAGTCGGAAACTATACTCGTTAAGCAGGATATCGCGCAGCAGATGCTCTCACTGCTCAATCTCTCCAGCCCCCTCATCCAGAACCATCTCTTGGAAGCCCTGAACAGCATCATCTCACACTCAACTGCATCCAGAGTCAGGAAGAGGATGAAGGAGAACGGCGCGATTCACCTTCTTCTACCCTTGATCACAGACAGAGATGCCAAGATTAGGCTAGGTGCACTCAAGCTCATCTTTGCTCTCTCCAGAGATGCACTCACAGAGCAGCTAGATCATTCCCATGTGTTTATGATTGCAAACATAGCTTCAACAACAGCATCAGATTGTGAGAAGGCGGCAGCCCTTGGAATTCTTTCCAATTTGCCTCTGAGTGACAGGAAGATCACAGATATACTGAAGCACACAAACCTACTGCCATTGCTGCTGAGCTACAGCCCTGCAACATCATCCATGTGGCTAGCTGAGAGCATTGCAGGTCTGCTGATGCATTTCACGAGCCCCAACGACAAGAAGCTGCAGCATTATGCAGCTGAGAATGGAGTCATTCCTCTACTCCTAAAGCTGCTAGCAAGCAGTTCAGAAACTGCCAAAGCCAAGGCTGCAATGAGCTTAGCTCAGCTATCACAAAACTCCATAAACTTGAGCAAGTCGAAAAGGCTCAAGTGGTTCTGCGTCCCACCTTCATCAGACTGTTTCTGCGAAGTCCATGATGGATACTGCACAGTAAAAACCACCTTCTGCTTAGTCAAGGCAGGGGCCATCACTCCATTACTGCAGATTCTTCAAAGTGCAGAGAGAGGTGCAGATGAAGCAGTGCTAAGCTGCTTATCAACTCTTCTACAGGATGAGATTTGGGAGAGTGGGTGCTGCCATCTTGTCAAGAAATGTGGGGTTCATCCGATCATCAAAGTCCTATCTTGTGGAAGCTTCAAGGCTCGAGAGAAGGCCCTTTGGATGCTGGAGAGGATATTTCGAGTCGAAGCTTATAGAGAAGAGTATGGTGAATCTGCAGAGGCTTTGCTCATTGATATTGCACAAAATGGTGATCCTATGCTTGCCCCCGCGGTGGCTAAGGTGTTGGCACAGCTTGAGCTTTTGCAAGCTCAGTCTACTTACTTCTGAGATCATTATTATGTGCATTTGCATTATTATTATTTTGTCATGTGTTTTTTCTTCAATTTTCAAGTTGAGAAGAAATGAAAGATGATGGGAGAACATGTTTTGGATCACTTGGCCTATTTGCCATAAATTAATAGAAATTAATGTGTGGTTTTCGCTTGGTTATTAAATGATTATTGTAATTTTAACAGCATTAGAAACACTATTCTTCAACAAAATCAGTAAATAGACTGATTTTTTCTGGAGAATTTATTTATTAAAAAAAAAAAAAAAAAAAAAAAAAAACTAAAGTACACTACACGCGTCGTGGTTTGTTATAGAGACTCACTTTTTGAATAACTTCTCCAAAGTGCTGTAGTTAGCAACAAAAAAGCATACATTTTTTTTTATCAAAATAAAAAGTGAGACATTCTGTTTTCAAACAAAAATTTGTATGAAGCACACAATTCAAGAATGCAAGATTTTCTCCAATTTTTTTTGTATTCATGAAGAAATTAAACTAACACAATTCAAGAATGCAAGATTTTCTCCAATATTTGTTTATTCATGAAGAAATTAAACTAACACAATCACATATTAGTTAAATAATCAACCGTGTTCCACATTATATTATATGTTTATGATATGATAATCCACATTTGAATTATAACGCAGAAGAGGAAATAAAGCAATTGAAATAAAAAAAAAAAAAACAAATAGCGTGTTTGGAGGAGCAAAAAGACCAAAAATGAATAAGAAGGCATACAAATTTGTATGAAATCATTTGACATACCAAAGTCCATGTTATGAGTCTACATTCTAATATCTAAGTCAATGCTCGTGTATAGTGAAGTTGAAGAAAAAGTAAAGGGAACTGACATGAAAAGAAAGTAGCACATCTCTTTTGTGCAAGTCAAGAAAGGAATATTTGTGGTAGTTAGAAAAAGGTTCAAACTGCAAAGCAATAAATAAGTTACAGTTGAGAAATGCATGGGTCAAAAGATTAGTGAATTTGTTTTTTCCCATGTGGCTATTGGAAAAAGAGAAATATGTAAATGTGCATACTATTTTAATGAAATAGTGATACCAAAATCATTTCTGCACTAGAAAATTTCGAAATAGAATCCCCTATAGTAAACTATTAGGCATGGAAGGCAACAGTTTATTTATGTTTATAAGTTGTAAAAAAAAAAAAAGTTATATGCAGCAAAAAATAGAATACATATGTTCCCAAAGATAAATTATCACATTTAACAAAAATTTCACTCCTTTGTGTACAGAGCCAATCACAGAAAGAATGAGGAACACTCTTTCACTCAGAAACTTGTTAATACAGCCAGTAGATACAAACAAATCCTTAAAGTGACAAGCAGCAAACTACATATGAAACTGATGTGTTACAGCCAGACATGGAACCACTTGCACAAGAGGTTTCAGGTGATCATTATCGTCTCCAAATGAATGGAATGCCAGAACTGCCTGTCATTCTGGGACTGCACTTCCATCCTCTTTCGGAGGAACATCTGCACGTGTTGGATCATTTGGCGTTGGATCATTTGGCGTAACATCAGGTAGGGTATCCTTGTCATCACTGTTTGCTGAGGCGTGCATTTCTACATCACTGTTTTCAGTGTTAGCTGGGGCGAGGATTTCTACATCCCCGTTTTCGGTGTTTGCTGGAGCAAGCATTTCCACATCCCTGTCATCACCATTTGCTGATGCTTTCATCTCAGCGTCCTCTACAATAGAGGTCTCTTCATTTCCAATCCCATTTTCTGCAGAAATATCAGCCTCCCCAGCGACTTGTTCAGGATACGATGAAAACTCATTCAACTGATAGCTCATAGCCCGTGCTCGGTGCTTTTGAAAAGAGAAAAAAGGTTAGTTTCAACTTTGAAATTTCATTGAAATAAAATCAACCATAGTAAAAATGGGGGCATGGTTCGGGACCATCAAGCATGGAAATAGCAATGCAATTCTATTGAGTTGACTAACTATGAAAACAATCAAGCACATCGAACAGCATATAACGGCTTCAATAGGAGTTTATTATGAAATAACCATATCTCATAGTATAGATAGATCAGCATAAACACAGACGCATTAGCTGAGCTTCTGTAGATCATCTATCTGAAGTCTGAAGAGTAAGAAACTGTGCCCAAATGTAATATCTAAATATATCTTTTAGGATATTCGGAAAGAGAATAATGTCAATGAGAGAAGTTCCAATCAAACCCAATCTGTTGAGTGACCCTCCTGGTTTCTTGTGCACAAAGCATGTAGTCCTAACCAACAAGCATGCTCCAAGCATATTTGAATGTTCAAACATTAGTAAAAATAGAATCTAAAGAGTAGAACATTAAACCATTTGAGAGAATATAAAGTAATTAGAGAAAGGTTGATAATGAGGAAAATGGAAGAGAAGGAAATACGACAGGGATATCAGTTAAAGCAATAGGATCCTAGCTTAGTATGAGAATACCTCATAGACCAGGTGCATCCTGAAATTTACTAAGTTAGCCATATCCTCAAGTCCACTCATGAGTTTGACTTCTCCTGTGTCGTCAACGTGACGAACTGTAACAGCTGTATCCTCATGTAAATTGAGAGCAAGTTGATCAGGCCTCTGAAGCAGAAGCTGAAATGTTGGTTGGAGCTCATAGCATTGTTCAAAAAGAGAACGCCGACAGAATACATAAAGTCCCAATCTTGCACGAGACATTGCCACTATCAATCTTCTTACGTCACGAAGGTGACCCACAAAGCGAGTACGCACGAGAGATAGTAAGACAAAATCATTCTGCTGCCCTTGAAACTTGTCAACAGTTGTCACCTACAATAAGAATCATTAAGGCGAACAGTGAACACATGACAAATAACAAGAGTGGGACAATGGGATGAATCAAATGGCGAGAAGAAGGATTATGGACCATTATTCCATTCTGGAGATTTTAGTTGAACTTCCACAAGAAAATCTCTTAATTCAGCTAGCATCTCAAAAACTCGCTTGATATAATTAGCAAGTATCTATTCCTACATATCTTCTAGGACAGACTTCTAAATCTAAAAAAAATTAACTGAAAAGTTCCAACCCCCAAGAAGTATAAATTAATTTTGTTTTTGTACTTAAAGTGGCTAAATTGAAAAACACCAAAAGATAGCTTCTTTGTAATATTTATTATGCAACCAAGCATTTTATCTATTAATTTAAAAAACATCGCTGTATGTAAAGTGAGTGTCAACAAAGCAGCACACCATGAACCTTTGCGTCTTACCATACATAATTATATCTCCAATGGCAAGCATAGCCCAAAAAGGTAAGAATATTAATTACCTTGTGGGGTGGACCGATGAAGTCATATGGGACACACCTACGGTTAATAACATCGCGAATTAATAGCTTCTGACCATTGTATGTTGTTAATATGGATATCTTGTTGGCTGGGTACCCAAGCAAACGCATGTAAATATAGACACTAACGAGATACTCAGCTTCTCCTTCATTTTGATAGAACCAGGGAGAAGGAGCAGTCTCACCTCTCCCTTGGTAGTCGGAAACATTCACCAACTGATAGTCAAAGCAGAATCCAGCATTTGCCCTACGGAAAATATCATTCTCCCTGACATACGGAAGATCTCCAAGATCTTTATATCTCCAATTGTAAAGTCGTGCTAAACTAGGCCTAGCTCTTCCCTGGGCATTGAGCTCAATGTAGGGAATTCCCAGGCGGACAAATCTTGTAAAAAGACTTTGATCCATATGGCTGTACTTCTGAAAAGCCATGTTTTTCACAACAGGAGGCAGTTGGTGATGGTCACCGATCAATATACAACGTTTAAGCCGAGCATAACCATCTTCCTGCCTTTGGAGCAACATTGGGATGAAAGTCTCTATTTCCAAAATTTGAGCACTTTCTTCCATTAACAAGTTATCATATTTAAAGCCCAAATGCAGAAAATCTTTCCTTTTAAGAGCTGCATGCGTACAAGTCATAGCTACTATTTTTGCTTGCTTAGTCATAAGATAATTTGATCTATCAACTGTTGACTTTAGCAACTCGAATGCCCGACACTCTTCAAGCTCCTGAAACATAGTCTTCAGGTGCCGGAAGCAACCCTTTGCTGCACGCATGTCTTTCTCAAAGGAGCCCGTGAAAATTGGATTTGGTGTGTCAGTAAAGAACTCCTTAAAAGGAAACCGGTCTTGAACGAATGTTGGTTTATCTTTATTCTCAGCACAAGCTGCCAAAAACTGTTCCCAGCGAGAGTACACATGAAGCAACCAGAAATAGCCAGCGGTCTCACAAGTATAAGCTACATCCTCAGGCACCTGTAGAGATCTCGCCAAGCGCTCCACTTCACTAAGGAGTTCCAACCGCCGAACAAGCATGGAATTCACACGGCCTTGGCGGCTGAAGTCCAGGTCAGTGGCCAATTCTTGCTCACCTTGACCAAGTCGAAGTAGATATCGAGCTGGCACATCCCGCTGAAGTCATGAACAAAATTTGAAGTTAGAATTACATGAGATAAACAAGATGATCTAGCAACGTAACTGGAGTCTGTATTGCAAGGGAACATGAACACAACCATATAATATCCTACCTCCATTATCTTTTCAAAAAGATCATTCAAAGCCTGATTTGAATGTGTAATTATCAAAGTTCTCTGAGAAGGACAATTATGGTATAAAACATTCAAGATTTGCACGGCTGTATCTGTCTTTCCAGTACCAGGTGGACCGACCACCATTGTTAAGCCAGGCTGAATCCCTGAAATGATAGCTCCAACCTGCATCAGAACACATAGAAAGAAGCAATTCAAAATACCAAGAGAGTAAGATTCATACAGAAAAATCTTCAACTAGCCACACACCGACCATGAAGGAAAAAAGGAAAGAAGAGCAGGCTAGGCAAGTTGTTAAAGATTGTACAACAGGATGCAAATGTCCTAGGAAATATGCTCAAAACTGAAGTATAGCTTATCAGTGTCACTAGAAAACCAGGAGACTACAAGAATTGAGACAGTAAATTCAATTACGCCTTGAATAGAAGCAACCATGAAACTTCATCTATATGAAGGAACCATAAAGTTCAGACATCAGAACTGTGTAAGGGCTTTTTCTAAGTTACAACTTTGGCAGGATGGGAAGCATCCTCTCCAGATTCTTTCCACATCCATTGCCAAAAAACAAGCAGCAGAATGATTTCTAAACAAGATATAATAAGGATATAAGACATGCTTTCATGACTGCATCTTGAAATCAGAGAACAGACATGTGACAAATAAAATAGAGATAAAAAAATAGCATACAAGGAAGTGTCATTGCCAAGAAGATATTTTGATATATTGAGTTCTTTTAAATATGAAACGATGTTGATAGTCGACAAACTGAACATGAATCAAAACGTCAAGGAGCTACAAAAAAAGAACAACCAAACAACACCCCATAAACATGAAATATAATTTCAAGCACCTGAGTAGGAGTGAATCTGACAGAGTTTTGCTTTGGTTGATCTTGGGGATATGGTCCTGGGTCAGAAGGAATATAAGACTCAACTAAAAGCTCCAGTTTATCAGAATGATCATCTTCCATAGCACTCATATTGTTTGAAGATCTTGATCTATCATTGCCAGGCAGAAAATGTACCCTGCCTTCAAGATTTGTGGGAAACTTAATACGAAATGGAGGACATGGATCAGACTTTTCAGTTCCATCTGAATTCACAAAACGAACCTGCAGAGAATACAAAGAATGGGAAATGGTATGATATAAAGAAATTTGGGACCATTGTTATAATACAACAGAGTAGAGAAATCGTGCAAATTTCATTTTAAAAAAAAAACCTGGTAGTTTGGAAAGCTCTCTTTGACATGAGTAGCATCAAGGAATGTGTCTTTGAAATCAACCTTTTCAAGAAGATTTGGCATATTGATCCATTGCGCTGCAGAGGGATCACCATAACCCAAAAATATGTCATGCAACCAATCTGGAACAATACATGTCTCATTCATCAGATCTCTTATGGATTCCAAAATTGCTTTGAAGTTGTTCTCCTTAGGTTTCCGCCTCATCAATATGTTAAATGTGCTATAGACATCATCTGCACCCTTCTCTGTAATGTCAGAAACATCCATATGATACTGTGCTGTATCCAGCGCAACAGTTACAGTTCTCAGTTCTCCTTTAGGAGGCTTCCACTCATCACGTTTGATTCTCCCCGTGAAATCATTCATGAGAATTCCCTCCTCATCACGCATTTCAATAATCTCACATCCACGCACATATTGAAGACCAAGCTTCTGAGGAACAGTTGCCTTATCTGCTTCTTCGGCGCTCAATGGCTCAAATGAACGGCGAATGGAGAGCAAAAAAAGGACATCATGCTCCTTAAGGGAATTCCATTCAGATCTGATTTGCGCTTTATAACTCGAGATGCTGAAAGTAACTTCAGCTGTCACTGCAGATGGCTTTACCTCCCCAATATTTGGCTGCTTCACCTCTACAATCTTGAATTCTTTAATTGGTACAGCCATTCTTGACCAACCACGAAAAGCAGTTTCTCCTTCATTATTTGTATACGCAAGAAGATGTGGCACAGCTTCTTGAATATCCTCTCGAATTTCATAAGTTGATTCAAGGCGGAAGAGGTTGAAATTTCTAAGAAGGTAGTCGTGAAGGGTTAAAAACTGTAAATTAAGTTTTGGAAGTGCCAGACAACCTTCACCAGAGTAGTTTATACTTGGGACCAGACTTTCATCCCACATTATTTGCTCATTGGGGTACAGCGGAAGAGCATTGATAGCTTCCTTTTGTGATTGTTGTTTCTCAAAGAATGAAACCATTACTTCTATAAGGAAGTCAACCCTCTCCGACCATGGATCATCTTTCGACACCAGTTTGAGCTGCAGTCAATGGAGAAAACCATCATCAGATCACAATCTAATAGTGTTAGAAAAGAAAATCTGGATCTTCTATAGGTTCCTATATGTCATGGCTACATATAGATTTTGCTATTCCAGTTAGTTCAAATGGTGATTGTTACATATTTTAGATGTATATCGTGTATTACTTATTTACTGAGTAAATTTAATGATACAACCATTTCCTTGTTTATGTATCCGCCAGGAGCTTGTTAAGCAACCTTACTGACCTTAACACATACTAAATCCCTCAACTCATCAGCAGAAAGTATCGAAAGTTTTTTGGCCAGGTCAGCACGCTTGTTGATAGCACCAATGTTAGCCAATGCAAGTTCTCGCAACTACAAAGACACAATAGCAGGAGTTCAGATATAAATTGGAGCAAGAACTAAGTGATCGGCTCAATGTTGATAGCAAATGTAAAAACTCCACATATACTGTGCATACCTTCGGAATCTTTTTATATGCAAGTAGCTGAAAAGCCTGGAGGCGCCTATAATGAGCTTGAAGAACCTCATCATCAGTCATTTGTCTACCTTCATGATCATCAATCTCAAAACCTTCGTAGTACTGCAGCAAGTCAACCAACTGACCAAAAAGCTTCCCTTTCTCGTGCCTATAAAGAGAACTTAAATGACATTTGGCAATGACAGCAACATCAGCAACAAGAGGTCGAACTAATCTGCATAGAAAAATTGTGAGAAACAACACAGATAATTAGCATTGGAAAATTATTTCCAAATAGAGTGCTGACTATCTGACATAAAATGGACCTGGATACAGTTAATTATACACAGAAAGTGAACCAAAAATAATTGATGGATAACGTGAGAAAGTCATAAAGTGGGTAAAGCTATAATGGTGGAATAGGCAAACAAAAGTAGAACAAACTTTGTGGAAATAAGAGTAGGTTCTTTTTTAGCTCAGCATGCATACCAAATATGCTCTAATTACAGAGTAGATAGACGAAAAGGGCATAAAAGCCCAAGATAAATACAAATATGCTTGATATTTGCCTCAAAGAGACACAATAGAGCCGAAGACCAAAATACCAAAATCACTCCATAATAATAAATGAAGGTAAAGTAGCAAAGGTCTGTCCAAAACTACAATGGCAATCAGCATATTTAGCTTCATCCTACTACAAATGGACACAATGACAGACAAAATAAAGCAAAGATAAATTCTTTAGTTAAAATAGAAATTCAAAATAACATGTATTGGAAACAGAACGGGGATCATTTAGAATCATAGATAGCCATACCTCCTAGTTGGCAGTTGGCTCAAGAGATCAATAAGAAATTCCATAAACCTTTCACAATAAAGGACACAAGCATCATCCACATATTCAGAATCATAGGTAAGATCACTATCCCCATTCGATTTGGAGGAGAAGACTTCAGAATCAAGCACCTAATAATATAGAAGACAGAAGAACATTTTCATGCTCAGGGTGAAGCTATAAAAACAAAATAATATAAGATCTGAATTTTCTGATCCATACCTCCAAGAATTCCTCAATGAGATTTCTTAAAAAGTTTGCTTCCAACATGGTTGTGGGATCAAAAGTTTCGCCTCGTTTAGTTGCATCCCTTGCTCGTTTCGCAATCCTTCTCCACTTTTTTATTAGATTCTCATTAAGAGAAAGTTCCATCTATGACCCATGAGAGCAAATAACCAAAGATATCAGAGCACAGGGAAAGAACAGCTGGAAACCCTCTGCCCTAAGTAAAACTAGGAAAATAATGCCTCATACCTGAAAACGGCCATATGATAGGCTATGCCAACATTCCAGACTGGCTAATCTCATAATCCTTTCACTTACTATCTCATCTTCCAAGCTCTATAAAAACCAATAGAGAGAGTAAACCAATAAACATTCCAGCTAGAATCAGGCCAAACCCATCATTTCAAGAAAATGGGGTCCTTTCCTACATAAAGGGCTGGGGCCAGATCAAAGGACTTGGTGTGTGCTCTAATAATTGAAAATTTTACAAAGAAAACTGTCCAAACAAAAAATTTACAGTGAAAAGAGAACAATAGACACCAAATAAAAATTTGGGGTTTTATTTCATGAAACAAGTTGAGAGCTTCCAAGGTGATTTTAAGAGATTGAAGCTATCCCAGATTCAAAGGTCCTTCCAAGTCTGACACTGAAACTTTAAGCAAGGATTGTCATAAGAGTGTGAGCAAATACCTGAAAGGCATTGATCATAAAAAGTAGATAATTTGTCTTCTCTGAAATAGTCAAACTTCTTCCCTGCAAGTAAGAAAAATATGTGAACAAGCAAGTATATAGAAGAGATTATAGAGAACAAGTTTGAATTTAATTAAATAAACCTCCGGTTTATTTCGGACAATAAGACAAAGGTAAATGACATTAAATTCAGTGAAGATAACAGAGGAAAAAGAATTTGAAGGTACGAATAAAAACTACCTCCTTAAGGCGGAGTACCCTCTCAAGAAAAGCTTTAAACATATCATTTTTGTTATAAAAGCATATCCATGCAGCCACATTCTCCCGAAACTGCAATTTCCAAAGCATGTTGTCAGTAATTCATGCATGAGCCAAGGAAGAAGGTCAAACTATGTCATCAGTGATCAATCTCACACTTATATCTATTCCATATAATGCTGATTAACCAGTTACCAAATTCATCAGGAATCCTTGACAACACACTTCATGAGTAGTAACAGCTAAAATCAGAAATCGACATCTAGTGGAGGCATAAGAACAGTGAAGCCATAGGCTAGGAGCGGCGTTTCCTTTAATAAGCCTTGGTACTAGCATAATCCTACAAACAAACCATTTCTTATGGCTATCACAATTGAAAAAATGAAATTAGGTTTATAGTTTATACAGCAATTGTTCAATGTCAAAATCCGTAGCGACCTCAACCTGCATTTTCTATTTCAATTCTTACTTGATATTTTATAGTTACGCTTCTCTTTCTTCTATATTTCATGCAACTGATTGATACAGTGTCTCAAATAGGGAAACATTGCATTTTTGACAAGTGACCTAGCCTCACAATTGTGACTTATAAGGAACACCATGCCCATCATTCTGATCCAACATATGGATTCTTCTGCAGGTTTTTGCTTATATGATTCATATAAATTTCAAAGCAGTCAATCAAACAACAATCTCCCACGTGTCCTTAGAATTTAGAACTATAAGAAGCCCTAATATGCAAGCAAGAATACACTGGATTGGCACTCCTACTTCAGGAAAAACTTACATAATTCTAATGAAGACATCCAGTGCAACTTAATGAATAATGGCAGTCGGTCAGGCAAGCCACAAAATCTTTGTGTTATTATACATTTTTTTCCAAATTCAAATCCTAAGATTTTCTTTGTTTATAACATGTCCATGGAAGGCTGACCATAATAGGGAGCAAATAGCCAATCAACCCTTGCAAAAGCACGGAAGTTGCTGAACAATCAGTTGTACTAGCAATAAATTATTCAGGGTCTTTTTGCTTCTAGATGGAACCAAAGAAAGATGCTATAGGCAGGATTTTACATGACTTATGCATATACCGTAATCAAATGGAAATAATTAAGAAATAAGAATATAATAAACTGAATAAAAACGAGTCAAAGTACCTTCTCATTGACCATGAGTAGCATTGACATCACATGCTCAAATGAAGCAGTCTCTGGACTAAAGTTTGGCCATAGGTAATTCTCCAGGTATTGGCTCACTTCTAGTATCATTACCCTCTGCAGAGGCACTGGCTTTGTGCCCCCTACATTCAGCAACAACAGGAATTGTTAATGACTATTGAACAACAAATAAAACTGACTTAGGTAACATGTGCTGATCCGTATGGAATGGCACATATTTCTATATAGTAATCAGAGCTTACATGAAGTGACAGTAATTTAGTATTCCTATTGATGAATTAGACCAGTATGTCTAACCAGGGGATGAAGAATTCCTATTCATTACATCCACTTGCACCCAACTCACTAGCATGGTTAATTGGTTATTGCGTCTTACATGCGTAAGATAGGTCATAAGTACAAAGGGCATCCACTTTATGATTCTTTGAATGCTATTTACTACCGTGGCCAACAAATGAGGCAGCATAGGATGTGCAAGCTAGAGTAAAATAAAACAAAACAGATTACTTCTACACAATTTCTCGACAGCTAAATGTCAGCAATGGGATTAGAAAAGCCAGAAAGCATAACACTTAGCTAGCACCAACCAAAACTGAGCCCTCAACCCATAAACAACTGACTACGAAGTACTAAAGCAGTTGAAAAGCATCGGAAATGCGACTCAGCAGTTACCGGTAACAGTTAACTCGGTGTTGTAAATTTCTTTGACTAGGTCCGGGCTAAAGGGCTTCGTTGGGGCCGAATCCGAGGTTTTAATCCAATTTTCGGCTGCAATTCTCGTGAGACGGTCTCTCTGAATCTCGCTGAGGGTAATGGAGCTGGGCACATTGGACACCGGTCTGGCCTCCGCTGGCTTCTCCGGCATAGGCGGCGCCTCAGCTGAATCCGGGTACTCGGCGACCCGGTGTCGCCGGAAATCGTAGACTCCGGTGCCGTAAACTTTTGTCATAATTCACGATGGGTTTGATCAACTGAGAGGGGGGTTACATGTGTAGAATTGAATTAGGGCTTTAGCCGCTTGACTGAGTGACTAGGTTTTCTTAAACCCAAAACAAAATTGGAGAGCGAAGGGAGTAATGAGTATCCGATATCACCGACTTTGTGCTTCAATTCAGATAATTATATGTTTTTATTATTCTAGTTTTTTTATTATGAAATCAAGTTTCAAATTTAAAAGAATAAAAAGGGAAAAATACGTGTTTCACCGCCAATGTAATAATGTAAGTTAACACTGAAATTTACCATAATTTTTTGTATTAGATAAATATATTCCAATGTTGGATAAGCTAAGGAAATTTACCCAACTTTTTCAGATTAATAAATTTATCTTAGTACAAAATAAAAAATAAATACAAGGGTGATTATAAATGTAATCACATTTATACTAAACATAATCTCTTAAAAGAATAAAAATTTAAGTTTTAATATATTATTACAATTTTAACCCTATAGCCCCAACCTAAAATTTAATAATAATCAAACTAAAATATATAGTCTCATTTCCATTTAAACCAAAACTCTAAAAAATAAATTTGGCAAAAACTTGCGTTAGGCAGGCCTAAACGGTTTAGGCGGGTTTTATCCTACCCAAATGGGTTCACCCATCCCAAATAGGGTATATTAGATGGGTTTGGGCTTGGGTTAATGGATAAAACCCGCCTAAAGATTGGGTTAATGGATAAAACCCGCCTAAATCGTTTAGGCCTGCCTAACCCAAGACCTTCCCAATAAATTTTTACTTGCTTTGATGACTCTGCACTAACCCTAATTGCTATTGACTTTGTTGTGAAGATTTTATATCTAATTTATATGAAAATTTCTCACAAACACGAAATATTAAGGTAGAAATTGCAATCAATTTAATGTTTTTTTAGATATGTTTCGTTTGGGTTTTGAGAGGTTTTGTTCCTACGACTCTCTCGGATAAATTCTTAATT
The DNA here is from genome assembly GCA_026898455.1 of Plectranthus barbatus. NCBI lineage: Eukaryota > Viridiplantae > Streptophyta > Magnoliopsida > Lamiales > Lamiaceae > Plectranthus > Plectranthus barbatus. The sequence goes on from JAPKLW010000741.1 coordinate 363,404, forward strand.
GTATTGAACCATTTTTGTCCATCTTGCCTAGTTGCCGACAAATAAACTGAGAAGTTCTTTAATGTTTCAAAAAATTTTAAACTAACACCTTATCTCAAGATGACTGGGCTTTGGGATGGGTTCTACGTACCGTCCTTGGCTTGGCGATGTGAGTGTTTCTTGAGACTTGAGACCCCATATGAAGGGAGTTGATTTAAGGGATCAAAATTGTTTGATTTCTCAATGCTTAAGAGAAGATAAATGTTGATGGTTAGTATGTAAAGAAAATAACATTTGAAAAAAAAAAAAACATTTTGAATTGGAGGAGAAGCAGATTTCAGATCCACCATTTTCTCAAACATTTTCGGCTTGATAAAGTTTATCATTTTGGGTTTTGGTATAAATGGAGCTGGGACTGTACTTTGACTTTAATCAAATTTAAAATTGGGGGCTTTATGGTTAAAATCATAATATTATATTATAATTTAAATTTTATTTTTTGAAGGGGTTATGTTTAGCAAAAATATGACTGCATTTAGAATCATCTTATATTGAATTGTCAGTTATGAAAATATAAATTATGATTATAAATTAATTAATTTTACTAAAATATAACTAAACGTATTTTTAATCCAGTCAATTACATAGAATATTTTAATTAATAAATATAAACATTTGAATAATATTTGATAATATTAAAATATTGGAGTAAATTTCTAATTTGTGAGACACTGATCTTTAATTTAATGACAAAGAAATTGAGCAATCTAATCAGTTGTAGTGTAAAATGTACTTTACTTTATTTTTTTTATAACAAATACTCCCTCCATCCCAGATTAATAATCTGGTTTGCTTTTGGCACAATAACCAAAGTATTTGAGTGTAGAATGAGTTGAGTGGAATTAATATTTTATTGTTGAGTGTGAAAAAGTTTCCTTTTTTATAAACGGGACTATTAAAGTGGGGCGGATGAAAATGAGAAACAAGACTATTAAAATAGGACGGAGGAAGTAGTTAACTCTACATTTCATTTTGAAAATAAATATTATTTTTATATTGCATTTTCGCATATATATCAATTTTCGTGTTTAATAATTGAGGAAATAATTTTAAGTAGCCAAATTTTATAAGTACATACACAAAATAGCCACCCTTATGAAAAACTACACAAAATAGCCAAAGTGTACTTTGTCTGTCATATATGTCTTAGTCGACCAATCAATTTTTTCGGTTTTGTGTAAACCCTAACAAAATTTGTTTTTTTATTATTAAATATTTAGGATTTCATTTAAAAAGTAATAATAAACCAATAAAATATTAAGAAATATCTACTCAGCTTGATTTCGGCATTTTCCATATTGATTTCGGCATTTTCATCTTGATTTCGTCATTTTCAGCTTGATTTCGGAATTCACTATATTTATTTTTAAAAGTATCTTGATTTCGTCATTTTCAATATTTTCAGCTTGAGTTCGATATTCTGGCCGGAATTCACCCTATTTATTTTAAAAAGTATGCTTCATTTATTATTATTCATTAATAATTCACCATGTTATTATTTTATTAACGAAATTATAATTTTAACTAGAGAAATTATTATAATTAATGAAATTAGAGTTTACAAATGGAAGTTGTTTTAATTTTGGCTGGAGTTCAAATATAATAGTATATGGAGTTTGCATTTAAATTGAGATTTAACTCAGAAGGAATTGGGCTAGAATTCGCAAAAAATGAGCTAGATCTCGGTGAAATGAGCTTGATTTCGACAAAAAATTAAAAAATGCAAATTCGATCTCCTTTTTAGATATTAAATTACAATGCATGTATTGAAAATAAATTCCTCATTTGCGAAGCACGGGTATTTTGAATTGAAATCATGCAAATCTCAAGTATTTCGAATTGAAATGAGAAGCACGAGGAAATAAATAAGCATTCAAAATTGAGATTTGTTGTCCACACATATTGCAATACGTGATACAATAAAATTTGTTAAAATGTAAAAAATTAATTAGGCGGAATTCTTTCCGGACAAGCACGTTTTGTGTGACTTGTAGACCCACAAATACTACATTTTTTTGGTGCTCGTCGTGTACTAGTCGATGTTTGTCCCGCCTGTGCTCCCGATGGACGGCGACTATTTCTTGGTCGACCGGCTTGGCAAATTACGATGGGTGGCAAAACAACACATGTTTGTGCTTCCGGTGATACAATCCACTCATCTCTTGGAGGAAGAGGGTGTACTGTTTCGCCGTAAGTTTCTTGCCAGTTTGATGTCTTATAGTACTCCCAAATATAGTCGTACACACCTAAACCCTTGAAGCTGCAACAATAATAATTAAAAACTTGATCGTTATGAATGAAAGTTTAATTCTATAGATATATTTTACTAACCGAATTGCAGCAACAGCATGAGAACATGGAATGAGATCCATCTGAAACTCACGGCAGTCGCATAAGCTGTCTTGAAGATCCACCTTCCAAGTTCTATCATTATCATTGACTTTGAAATGATATTCAGAAACAGGTGAAACCGTGTACTTGTGTGAAATATTCGCCAATGGAGTCATTTTGGCCACGACTTCCTCAGTCAAGTCATCGTCTCTTGCAAACGCCTTAGCTCGCCGTTCATCGAACCATTTTTCGACAATGTATCTATATAGCTCAATAATGGAACAGATCGGCAGACGTCTAGCATTTAACAACCTGGAGTTGAACACTTCTGCTGCATTCGATGTCATGAAGCTATAACGGCGAACCGGACATTTAGACCTAGCCCACTTTCCAGGCCCCACTGTCATGAGTTTGTTGTATGCAGTGGGTCAATGCTTTTGAATCTGGTCCATTGCCTTCTGATAGACGATAGAACGGTATGCATAGGTTGTCTTGTGGTATAACTTGACGATAGTTGAATTGAAGGTCGTCAACTTATGTTGAATATGATAACCACATAAGGCATTCGTCGCCTCTGGATAGACTGAGCTTACTGCCTTGGCAATGCTGATGTGTTGGTCCAAAATAATAAGCAATTGTGGACTACAATCGAAAGCCATTCGCAGTCATGACATAAACCACGTCCAGCTCTCATCGTTCTCGATCGGTGCAAATCCAATAGCCAGAGGAAAGATTTTTTCGTTGTCGTCTTTGGTAACAGCAACCAATAACACACCTTTATTTCGCCCCTTCAGGTGTGTAGCATCCACCACAATCACTTGCCTTAAACAAGTCCCGAAAGCCGCACGTGACACACTCAAGGCAACAAAGAAATGGCGTAATCGTTGATCCTCGCCGATATCCATGTCTGTAATAGTGCCCGGATTCTATTTTTGGAGAACATCGAGATATTTTGGTAGCAAGTTGAATGATTCTTCTAAGCCACCATAAATCATCGATATGGCTCCATTTCTAGCGCGCAATGCATTGTTGTAACTGACCTTAATACCAAAACTCTGTTGTAGTTCAGCCATTATATCGCGCGGCTTGATGATAGATCCTTGTCTACGCATCCTCCGAGCAAAGCAAGCTGAGATTGCCTTTGATCGTATAGTTCTACTGCGGATGTTGTTTAGACTCATAGTACAACTATGAGTTGGAATGAATTCGCGGACTACCCAACATCCCGCTGAATTGGAGGCAAGTAGAATGAATGTACAGTTAGGATTGTGGCTGCAATTGTACACCACCCGAGTTGTAGAAGAACGCGTCACTTTAAATTCAACGTGATGCTCCATGTGCCAAAGTCCGACAGCCACGTACAAGTCCTCTTTTCTCCAAAACCTTTTGCCCTTTTCCAATTCCCCTTCCAATACTGCTTGTAGATCTGGCAATATAGGTGAGTCGGACGTATCTACCGGAATAATTGGAAGTAACCAATTATTCATTTGACCGCTTAGGCCTTCAACTGTTTCTGCCGGTAATGGGTTAGCCGGAAGTAGGCTTGATACAATGGCACCCATACCACCTTGTTCTCTGACCCAAGCGGTGAAATCTTCAATTGTACAATTGAACAATGAAGCATTGTAATTTTGGCGTTCATCACCATCTGATGAGTCTGTATCGAATTCAGCTTCGTCGTCATCAAACTCGACAACTGTATTCGGATTTTGTTGGTGCGCACTGTATTCAGCATCATCATCATTATCATCATCTGGAGCATTATGGTTTAAATTTGGGACTGGAGAACTTCGACTTCCACTGCTTCCTCCTCCAAACATCATCGATGATGAAAAACGATGTAGTTCTTCTGGTGTTGGACTATAAGGGTTGTGTGGTTGTGGGCTCCACGAAGCCATGTGTGGCCTGTACGGAGATGGTTGTCGCAGAGAGCTTCCAGCACCCCCATCAAATTGTATGTTCATCACTAAATAAACCTTCGGCTCCCAGAAAATGTTACAAAGCCGTTGAAGGTGCGTATCCGTTGCGAGCACCGAAGGAACCTTCCTCTCACTTCTTGTTTCAGCAAGATAATATAGGGTGTAAGAACCCACCATGACATGAGAATCGAGGATGTATTGAACATTTCTCCGCAATTCTTCTATCGTGATATCATGAGAGGGTATCATGACAACTCTTTCATCTCCACCGATGTAGTTGTATAGATTGTCCCATTGACCGTTGTAATGCAAAATGATAGAACGGAAATCCATTTTTTTTTTAAATTTAGAGAGAGTTTTTGGAGATTGAGTGTTTGAGTTAGAGATAGTTTTCAGAGTATGGGATTGTTTTGAAATTAGTGTTTTTTTGTTCTCTTTTTTGAGAAAATTTGAATTGTAATTCAATGCCCGAATGGTCCAAAATTATTTCTGTAGAGTATAGTACATATATTGAATTATTTTTGCATCTTTGCAGGTGAATTATTTATGAAAAATTGCAGTGTAGCATAAAGTGAATTGGTCAAAAATTACAACTGTATTGTGTAGTACATATTGAATAGTCCAACTTGAATTATTTGAGCATCTTTGCAGTAAAAAATTGACCATATTAATTATCACTTTGAATTCAATGTATTGGCATGCAGGTGTTTTGTACGATGCATGCAAAAGTGAATTGAGTGTCATTCACGTGAAAAAAAATGTGATTGATAATTTATTTTTAAATAAAAACCGAAATATATCTCAATTTGCCGAAATCCATCTCAATTTAGCGAAATATATCCCGTGAAATATATCCCAATTTTGGAAGTATTTATCCGTGGATTTTTTAATTTTTTTTAAATGAAAACCGAAATATATCTCAAAATGCCGAAATCCATCTCAATTTCGCGAAACATATCCCGTGAAATATATCCCAATTTTGGAAGTATTTATCATCGGATTTTTTAAATTTTTTTAAATAAAAACCGGAATATATCTCATTTTGCCGAAATCCATCTCAATTTAGCGAAATATATCCCGTGTAATATATCCCAATTTTGGAAGTATATATATCGAATTTCTTATTTTTTTTAATTAAAAATTGAAATATATCTCAATTTGCTGAAATCCATCTCCATTTAGCGAAATATATCCCTTGAAATATATTCCAACTTTGGAAGTACTATATAACATCGAATATTTTTTTTAAATTAAAGATCGAAATATATCTCAATTTTTATTCTTTTATTTAAATTTATTCTATGCTTTTATTCTTTTATATTATTCTTTTATAATCGAGATTTATCCTTATTTTTAACTTGAATTCAAATTCAACATATTGAACTTTAGACAATATCCAAAAAATGCAATCTGAAATCAAATTAAATATAAAGAGCATTAAATTATTAACATCATAAATTCGAGCACTCTCAATTGAACTTTATTTTAATTTTTATTTACGATAAATAATGTAATAATTTGCTATAAAATTTGAAGCAATAAATTACAAGCACACTCACAATTGTATTAATTTGAAATCGAATATTATTCAATAATATGTCTAAAATATTACACATTTTGATAGCAGTCGGCGAGCTAGTGAAGGAGATGTTGTTTTTGCTCCGTCACCTTCATCTCTTTCGCCACTTAATTATAGTACTAAGTGAGGAAGAAGAGACTGACGGGAAGGAGATAGCAGTGCCGCTGGGTCTCCTTCATCTCTTTTGCTGCTTAAATATATTAATTAGTGAGCACGAAAATTGCTAGTCGGTGGCCACCGATTTTGCTTTTCGTAAGCCAACCGACTTTCCATCAGAAATAGAAACATCGTTGATGCTCACTAACTATAACCTTTCATCTCCTTTCCCGTAACGGGGAAGCTAGGGCTGATGTGCTGGAAGCATCTTTTGATTGCTTTCCCTGCTTCTGGTTTCGGGAAAAGGAGAAAGATGTGGAGGAATCCGGATGAAGGACTTTTACTACATGTGACGTAGGAAAATCCTCTTCCGGACTGTTTGACGTAGGAAAAATCATCTTCCATTTGAGCAAGTGCACGATATCTTGGCTCTTTTTTTTATTACTTCGTATGAGGGGAATAAAGAGGAAAAACATATGTATGCATTTTGAGTGAAATAAAGAGAAAGGATATATGCATGCATTGAGTGGATTGGAGATAAAGGTCATTTGTAGTGAGATGTGAATTTGAAGTAAAATCCTCCTCCCTTAAATAGAAGTGAGATTTGGAAAAATAAAAATTGTTTAAAAAAATTAACTAATCGAGTAAAATGTCAAATTATTGAGCAATTTCGCCCAAATCAATTTGTGTCGTGCATGAATTATTTCTGAATTATTCAGTGCCCCAATGGTCCAAAATTGCAGCTGTATTGTGTAGTACATGGTGAATAGTCATACTTGAATTATTTGAGCATCTATCCCGATTCAGTGTATTGACATGCATGTGTCTTGTACGATGCATGCAAAAGTGAATTGATAGTCATTCACGTGAAAAAAATAGTGCTTGATAATTTATTTTTAAAAAAAACCGAAATCAAGCCCAAAATACCGAAATCCATCTCAATTCAGCGAAATATATCCCGTTAAATCTAGCCCAATTTAGAGTTATTTATCATATGATTTTATAAATTTTTTTAAAATTAAAACCGAAATATATCTCAAATTGCCGAAATCCATCTCAATTTAGCGAAATATATCCCGTTAAATCTCGCCCAATTTAAAGTTAATTCTCATATGATTTTATAAGTTTTTTTAATATTAAAACCGAAATATATCTCAAATTGCCGAAATCCATCTCAATTTAGCGAAATATATCCCGTTAAATCTAGCCCAATTTAGAGTTATTTCTCATATGATTTTATAATTTTTTTTAAAAATTAAAACCGAAATATATCTCAAATTGCCGAAATCCATCTCAATATTGCGAAATATATCCCTTTAAATCTTGCCCAATTTAGAGTTATTTCTCATAATATTTTATATTTTTTTAAAATTTAATTACAAGAAATAATTCCATATTTTGCTACAATATTCGAAGCAATAAATTACAAGCACACTCACAAATGTATTAATTTGAATGCGAATATTATTCGACAATATGTCTAAAAGACTACACATTTTGATACAAGAACGGAGATAGTATTGCCGATGGGTTGTAAAAATATACAGCAGTCGGTGAGCTAGTGAAAGAGAAGTTGTTTTTGCTCCGCCGAGCTTCATCTCTTTCGCCCCTTAATTATAGTAATAAGTGAGCAACAAAACTGCAAAACCGGTGATCACTTCCTATTTCGGTGATCACTTCCCATTTTGAGCTCACTTATTATACGCGTTCATCTCTTATCCCGTAAAGAAGAAGCTAGGGCCGAAGTGCTGGAACACCCGGTGATCGCTTCCCTCTTTTGTATTTTCAGAAATAAGAGAGAGACGTTGAGGAATCCGGACCAAGGACACCTACTCCATATTGATGGATTTATATACTGAAAGCATTATGATTGGTATATTATGTA
>JAPKLW010000742.1:0-32733 GCA_026898455.1 Plectranthus barbatus
AATAGTCGAATTTAATGTACACGCATAGAATCCTTCACAAACTACATCCACAAAAACCGAATTTAATATTTGTTCCAAAAGCACATCGGCCATAACAAAACATCTACGGTAAAACGACGGCGAACAACAAAAAACAAAAAAGAATAATTACTGTGCAAACACTTGCTGAATAAAATAACTATACACTCAAAGTTACATTAAGGTACGTTCAATTTCACTTTTCAACAACAAATTATAAATCAATGGAGTGAATTGTGTTGGTGTAATTAACATAAATTCCATGGAGCAGTAGATTGGTATGGGTGAAGATGACTGTGGACTCGCATAATGGAGAAGACAATTCCTTCGTAAGAGTCATCCTCTACAAGATTGCTAATGACCGATCTGCTTTCGAAGATGAGTTGAGGTCGAGAGAAATGGTGAAATTCGCATGCGCCTCCACCAATCATCACAAGAGATAAGGGGTCAGCCTCTCTCTCTCGCACCATTTGAGAATAAAATTCTGGAAAAAAATTTAACGTGATATGGAATAGAATCATGGAGGAGGTATATTAGGAATTAGTTATGGTATTTTTAAATTGCAAAAAAAATCTTACTATAATACCCTTTGCTATAGATTAATCACAACCATCCAAATTTAAAAATTAATGATTCAGATTAAGTCTTATCTCTTATCTGGGACGTGGTTCACACATGATTACAACTCTCTCTCTCTCTCTCTCTATATATATATATATATATATATATATAGTTGCGTTCAAGTCCAAACTAAATGTCATGAAATTGTTGTGTGTATAATTGATGAATGGTGTATATGATAGTTCATCATAATACTTAATTATGATACTTCATTGTTGTGTGTGTAATTGATCATTGTAGTGTATATGATACTGTAATGAGTTATCATACACACTATAATGATCAATTACACACACTATAATGAAAGTTCATAGTTTATTCAAGGAGATGAGTTCAGCCTAGAGTGCACCCTTATTGATATGATCCTTGCCGAGAAGGTTTAGATAGCAGCCCAGGAACTCGACTGAAACGACTCTGACGCGACGCAGAAGCAAACTAAAACTTAATACGATGGGGGAAATCCAACACCTTTGAAGTCGACCCTTAAAGAACCATATGCAAGGATGAAACAAACCCTACAACCCAACAAGCAACTCGCCTCAACAACGATGGATATAGTAAAGACGCCACAAATGGATGTGTAAGTCCGGTTGATAAGTCAATATTGAATTTCAAGGTACTCCAAAGAAATTCATGAGCTTTCAGAAAATTGGAGAATAAAACTCATGAATATTATTAAACTGAAAATTGAATTACAATGAAAATATGAAGCCGTATTTATAGGGAGAAAATAAAATCTAATCCAAATCAAACTAGAAACTCAAATCAAATCCTAACGAATCTAGAAATCAAATATTGCTAAAAATAAAATCTAATAATATCCAAGATATATCAAAACAAATCAAATCTTCTCTTTTTCTTCAATGATATCTTGATACATATTTAGTCTCATAAATTGCAACTTTAATAATTTAATTAAGTCCATATGACTTAATTAAATTCTTCAATTTAGGACCCTTCAATAATTTAATTAAGACCAAATGACTTAATTAAATTCTTCAATATTGCACCACCTTGATTCTCATCATTCCCCTCCTCTTCAAGTGGATTTGTCCTCAAATCCAAGTCTGCATCGGATTCAATTGACCATCTTATATTGCCATTAGTTCGCTTAGTCAGCGCATCATCATGTTCAGATTCTGGCAATTGCTAATCTTCATACATCTTTCTTTTTGGAATGAGAGTTCCTGCAGAAACAAACTTATGAACTATTTCCCTCTCGACCTTCACCTCCACTGCCTTCACTAATTCCAAACCCTAATGCATATTCACTTGACTCTGTACACTCAAAGTTTTACTTGTAACAAAAGTGAGTACAAATGGAATAGCGATATCTTCTTTTGTTGGTCCCCGATCAGAGTGTTTTGTATGCAGCAAAAGTATTAAGTTAATCTTGCACGTATCTAGCTAAGGTCTCGACTTAGCTAGTGTTTATCAAATGTGTTTTAGCTCAATTATTCATTAATCCAAATTGCAGTATATACTACAACACTTGGTGTGTTGAGTTTCAAATATATGTAAGCGCATAATTTAACGAAATAAAGCAGTAGAGACACAAGGATTTTATAGTGGTTCGAACAACTTTTCTACGTCCACTCTTCAGTCCTCCGACTGAAAATTCACTAGAAGAATGAGTACAAGGTCAGGCTTGATCTCTAACATTGAGCAGCTCCTCCGTCTGGTCAGCGCGCACCTTCAAGCACCTCGATCTCCAATCTTCAACCGATGTCGCTCCGTAGAGTGAGGATAAACCTCCCTTCTCCTTGGACGTCGACTGCTCGGAGTTTTATTGTTCTTCCTAGTACCTATCCTTGTGTTGGCATTGCCGGTAAGAATCACGCTTGCACGGCAATCGTGACTGCTAGATTCTTTCCAGAATAGAAAAAATCCCAAAATAACCTTGGAAGCTTAACTTTGCAGGTCTCGAGCTTTAGAGATGAAAGCTTATAAAAAGATTTAGTCAGAAACTTAGCTTGGATGTGTTCGCGTAATGTAGAGAGTGTATATGATCTATTTTTCTTATTTCGTAGTGTAGAAATTTGCGAACCTTTGAATCAAATAAGGATGACACCTATTTATAGGTGAAGATTTAAACGGTTGTTGAATCTTATCCGTTAGACTCAAAGGAATTGCTCACCTATCTGTGTTCTTCCTTTTTCTACGGTGGACAAAGACTCTTCAAGTCTCCTTGTCTCTGATTGGCGTAGTATCTATTTTGTAGCCGTCTTTGTCAGAATGGATCTTTTGGTGTAGCTCTGAAACCTCATTTGTGTATCATGATTATTCTATCCTCTGATTCGTTACGTTTCCTTGTGATTTGGATCCGACTGATTTACGACTCTGGAACTTCTCTCGACTGCTGATTATCATTTGCTGGCTGCTAGCACGTGGTGGGTATCTCAGCAGTTTGGGCTAGGACCTCCGGTTTCTGCTGGAGTTACTCTTTCAGCATTCTTGTAGCGTTCCTCCGCATTGCTGGCCTTTTAATTCTTTAGTAGTCTTCAGCAATCCATCAAGTCTGCTATCTCCTTCAGTAACCTTGATTCTTTTTCTTTATATTCTATTACAACTCGAGTATGAATTCCTATACAGAACTTTTTACAATCGACTCGATACTGAGTTGCTAGAGATTTTATGCACCAAAACATATCAACCTATGATTATGAATCCATTACAACAAAGAAGGTTTTATAATATCTAACAATATTCCTAACAATTTCCCCCTTTTTGGTGTGATGAAAGCCTTAATCTTAAGCTTTTATTCTAACTGATCATGGGAAAGCTGATTACTGAGATTACAAAGATTTTCCTATCAAGTCTATTCTCAGCATCTCAACTCCCGTAGACTCAGTATGATTCCTAAATGTTCTCCCTCAAAGTATCAAGGGTATTGCTCGATTATTCAAGAATTCAATTATTCGGTTAATGGCTTCAATATCTTTTATCAGATCAACACATAGCACAGTCACACACAATTTTATCAAGCAATCACAGGAACATTTCACACACATCGCAATCCACACAGTTTGCTGATTACACTAAATGTGTAACTTCAACTTATTCAATTAGATCAGCGTTGGACAATGAGATGTTGTCTTCAACCTGGGTTAGTTTCCATCCAAAATATCATGCTCATTTGTACATGGAACATATACTCAAAACAAAAATAGTTTTTCAATCAGGAGACTCATAGAGTTGAGAGAGATATTACTTCTTGGTTGTTGAGGAGTCTGAATCAGCAGCATTTCTAGCACTTGAGGAACCGGAAGTGGACTTCTTCACTTTCTAGAGTGTTTCCATCGTCATCTTCATGAAGTTTTCAAAGATAGCTTCTCTTTCTTGTCTTCTGATTCTCTCCTTCTCTTCAATTCTTCTCTGTTATTCTCTCTCCTGCTCTTCGTGTTGTCTCCTTAACTTTACTTCCTGTTCTCTCCGAGCTTTAAAGCGACAAAATCTGTCTTCTTGCTCCTTTCTTCTTTCTACTTCTTATTCTAACCTCTTCTCTTCCCCCTCTTTGATCGCAGCAAAAATCCCGATAGAGAAGGTCTCGAAGTTGTCTAGTTGAGCAACAAGCATTTCGTCTTTCGCTTCGGACAACTGGTTGGAAACTTCGGTGTGCACAATCAGTACCAAATGTTCTCCTATGCTTTGTTCTACCATTGTATGAATGAATTGCTGGAGGTCCCTCTGATAAGTACTGGAGGTCAAGGGCTCAATTTCCATGATTTGGGGTGCCTCAGATAGCACTATTTGATTATCAACGGTAGGCATATAGATAGCGGTAGCCAATCCTTGAGTGGAAGTGGATGGTTGGTCAATATGAACTGATGCAGTAGGTGCATTCTCCCTTCTTTCTTCTTCTTCTTCTTCTTCTTCTTCTTCAGCAGTCACAGGGGAGGGTGGCCTAAGGCTTTACATCCTGAAAGAGTTGTTGGCTAGTTGAGTAAGGACTTTTTCTTCAAATTCCAACATCCATTTCCTATCCTCTTCTCTCTTTTGTGCGGCTTGTTCTTCGCCTAATTTCTTCTTCAATTCCTCAGCGGCGGCCATCTGTCTTCTAGTGGCAGAAGATTTAAAGTGCTGAGTGAATGGTGGAGAGTTTTCGGCAGCATATTCGGATGGTGGCAGTGAGCGATTTCCAGTGGCTGCTCTGTGAGCCTTTATCTTCTACAGCCTTGCAGCAACCTACTTCTCCATGTACTGTCGTTTGGATGTCTGATCCATCCAATCGTCAGCCCATTCTTCTTCACTCCTCCAATAGTTCAGACCCATCCTGGCCATCATAATTGCACGATCCTTATAATGTAGTTCATGAGTGGCATAATTGAAGAATTTCCATCTCTTGAACTCTGTTCTCAACCATTCTTGATCGGAAGACTCGCCTAGTAATCCAGCAGGATATGAATTCTCAACTTCAGCCACAGCTTGAGTTTCTATAAAGATGCAAATATCTTTTGCCCAGGAGATGAGATCCTCATTCTTCTCATCTCGCACCATGACAGGAGGACACCACTTTGCTCTTTGCTTTGTAGTTCCTGTCGGGTAGTCCTTCCATGGGCGCTCTTAGAGTTTTTTCTTTGAAGAGAGATTCTCCATCGGTGACGGCTCCTGCATCCTCCTCATTGTTAGAACTAGGAATATCACTGAAGGATATACCTGATACTTCTGGAGAGCTGGGAATCAGAATGCGTCATTGCCAGATGGATTCAATGGTTCTTTCGAGCACAATCGTAGTATCTATAGCAATATTCCACCCTAGAACTATTGATGGATCCATTCCCAATTCTCGTAGATACAATTCATTCCCTGCTCGCACGCTTGCAGTGAGCTCTGCTTGTAGTCGTGCTCGGGTTTCGACATCCATTGAGGTAGTTTCTTCCTCTTGTGCTGGCGTCTCTTCTCAAGTGTTTGCAGCATCATGTGTTCCTTCAGTTGTAGTGATGATATGCTGAACTACTTCTTGTATGGCTACCTCTAGTTGCTGTAAACCCTTGTCTTCTTCGTTGTTCTTTAGGCCAGCATTTTCCTCTTCTGCGACCTTATCTCCTGAATCACTAGTTGGGACCTGGACTGACTCTGACACCAGATCGGCTTCTGCCATAATTGTATCAACTTGGCTTCCTCCTTGCGCAGCCAGTTGTTCTTTCCCATTCAGTTTTTCAGCAACAAAACTTCTTCCATCTCCCACAGCAGTCTGCATCAACCTTCTTTCAGAATTTTCTTCAGCACTTACGCTTCCCCCTTGATTAGTGGCGGGCTGAATCGGTATCACGTCAGAACTCCTTTCTCCTTACGCTGGAGTCTGCAGTCTTCTTGATTCCTTCACGACTTCTTTCATTTGCTTTTTCTCAAGATCAGCAGCTGATTCAACATTAGGGTTTGCAAACCTTTCATCAGCGAACGTGACCTTGCCTTTCCCTTTCTCGGCTTGTGCCTTCTCAACATCTCTTCGAGTAATACGATCAGTTTGTTCTTGAGCTTGAATCTTGGAATTTCGCTCTGCGTAGCTTGCCATGACCTCTTCATAGTGAGAGTCCCTCTCATCAAGAGTCATCTGCAATCTGAACTTGGCATAGTCTCTCTGTTCGCGTGCCATCTGGATCGCTTTCTATTTTTGCCTCTTCTTCTGTGATTCTTCCTCACCGAAAAATTCAAGCATTCGCTTAGCAGTTGTATCAGTGTTTTCTATCGCAGTATCCTCGATGACGTCTGGAATTTGTAGAGAAGTGTCTACCTCTGGAACTATGATATTGATAGTTGTTCATTGGAATCTTTCGTGCTTGCCCCTCTTTTTGGCTTGCTCGTCATCACCTGCTGGCTTCCTCCTCCTCCTCCTCCTCTGCTGAGGGCTTCTTTGTGAACGCCTCTTCTTCACAATGGGTGGCTCAGAGGGTTGACCAGTTTCTTGTGATGGAATGTCGACCAAATTTTAAAGTTCAGAAAACGGGGGCATCCTGTTCTGCTTTTCGCCTCTCTTCTTCAACTTCTTCGGCGGTAAGTGGAACAGCAGTAGGCATGAAAACATTTCCTTGGTGGGGATCATCTTCGTTAGAGCATGGATCATTAGGATTAACATTGCTATTTCTTTTTGGGATCAAAGGATCTTTGAAACTCTTCGGTGGTTGCTGTTTTCTGGTTAGCGGTGTGTAGTCGGAGTACATCAAGTCTTCACCTCGACAACGTCTTCCTTCTGGTATGATTCCCTCCAGAAAGTAGCTAATTTTTAATCTAAAGCCCACGTCTTAGGTGAATGTGTGATCCTTCTTCACATTCTTGTTCTTTTAGACATGCGCTAGCCATTTGGTGTAGATGAACTTCGCCCAATTTCCATGAATTTGATTATCAGTCGCCATCATGACATCAAACTTCTTAGCACTTAGTTCAGAAAGCGAACCAGCCTTGCCTACTAACATCCTTATGACAACCTGTGCTAAGCTCTTCATTGGCTCTTCCAGTGACTTCAGTGGTGCGGCTATCTACCATGTCTCTTTGAAGGTTTCCGTCTTCCATCTCAGCCATCTCCTTTCCATTTTGGCTTCATCATTGATTTTGTAGTTAGCTACATCTTCACCATCGTTTCGGAGTCTGTACTTCTTCTCCAAAACTTCTGGACTGATCACAATCTTGATACCCAAAACACTTGTGGTGAAGGACTTTTCATCTTTACTAACTACTGCGCGAGCAAAGAACTCTACGACTATGTGTGGATGAAACTTCTTGGGTTCCACAAATAGATACTTCAACAAGTTCTCGTGGTCCAGTTTACCTATGATAATTTCACACCAGTGCTTCCGGAATAATGGGTCATAGAGTATCTTATCCTTCTTGACTTGAGCGGCTCTCCTTTGCTTGTAGGTGAATTTACAGGGCTTCTTACCATGACTTATGGCAACTACGCAATAGTAGGAGATTGACTCATCGATGTCCTCCATTTAGTAGATGCCTGTGAACATCGGTTGGAACTGTTCAGGCTCTTCGGGCATGTTGGATTGTCCGGATGATTCTGTGGGGGGACTGGTGCAGTAAGAAGATTCCACCATTGATGTTTCTTCTGAAAGTTTCAAAGGTTGTAGAGCAGAAGAATTTTCAAAATCAGAAATTATGGTTTGAATTGGATCTGCAATATCTCCTAGAATTACTTCAGTAGGATGATCTCTAAGCAACCATTTTGGTCTTTGTAGCTCTTCTACTGGAATGTCTTGACTGCTGGTTGGTCCGATGGGTTCTTCTGAGACTGGTACATCAACAAGCTGTAGATCTTCTAAACTTTCTGCTACGCTTGTTGGAGTGTCTACTGCTGAATGACTATCTTCTGGTGTATCGTTTGTTGGATTCTGGTTTACTGATGTAGTACTTCTCCTTTTAGCATTCTGCTCCTGGTTGTCTTCAGCAGAGTTATCCTCAGTAATTCTCTCGCCATTCTGGGAACCTTCAGCTGTATCTTCATTTTGCTGGATGGCTTCATCTCCTTGAGTTCCCTTTTGACATGTAAGCTTTTTGAGAGAATTTATGGTGGCCTCTGCATTACCAGTTGCATCACCGACCATCTTGACTGTCGCCTGATCAGTCAAGGTCTTCAGCAGAGATGATGATTTACTCATTAACCTTGTTGGATCAATCGGTTCAGCTTCGGAAATATTTGAGCCTGAAAGTCCATTGACATCATTGGTTTCATGAGTCTCATCTCCTTGATTTCTCATGTTCCTGCGCACTAAAATAGCTTAACATTGCATGTTATTTCCACAAGTTTGGTTGTCTTGTTAAGTACTCTGTATCCTTTGTGAGATAGATGTCCATATCCTAGGAACACTCCTTCGTCAGCTTTGGGAGAAAAAGTACTTAACTTTGACTTCCCATTGTTATGGATATAACATGGTGAACCAAAAGCACGAAGAAGAGCTAAGGAAGGTTTACGACCATGATATATTTCATAGGGAGTTTTATTGAAGCGAAGCTTCAATCCACTTCGGTTCTGCGTGTATCAAGCATTCATAATAGCTTCTCCCCAATACCTTTGACTCAGATCTGTATCTGCTAGCATTGTTCGTACAACCTCTTTAAGGGTCATGTTTCTTCTTTCTGCAAAACCATTCTTCTGAGGTGTTCTTGTGGTGGACCTTTCATGTCTTATCCCAGCATCAGCGCAGAAATCCATCAATGCTCCGTTACAGAATTTTGTTCTGTTGTTGGATCTTATCTTTTTGACCCTGATCTCTTTGTTATTTTGAACTCTGAGTATCAACTCAGGAACAATAATCTTCACCTCGTCCTTGCTTATGAGTAACCTCACCCATGTGTACCTGGAATAGTCATCAATAACAACCAAGGTATATTGTTTATTACCTACAGTGGGTGGAGTCACTGGGCCGAATAAATCCATGTGCAGTAGCTCAAGGATTCTGTTTTAGGTGGCCTTTACTAGGATTGGATCTAAAGGACGCTTTAACTTGTTTTCCTTGTTGACAGGCTCTGCATATCCCTTCCTTCTTGAAAGTTTCTTGAGGTAGACCTACAACAATGTTATTCTTGGCAATGTAATTGATAGTTTTAAATTTTAGATGCGTTAGCCTTTTGTGCCATAGCCAATTTGTCTCTTCCTTGCTGAAAGCTATGAAGCATGATGCTTGTTGACCACTTTCCCAATCAGCAATGTAGAGTCCTCCTTTCCTGATTCCTCTAAGCTTTACTTCACCAGTGGTCCTATCAACAACTTCACATCCTGTATCAAAGAAAGAAACAATGTATATTCTTTCACTTAGTTGGCTGATGCTCAGAAAGTTGTTCTTGAGACTATCGACGAGGGCAACGTTGATTATTCGCATTTCATTATGCTCGATGCACCCCCTTCCGATTACTCTAGCCTTTGAATTGTCACCAAATGAGATTGAAGCTCTTCTGAATTTTTGAAGTTCCGTGAAGATCTCTTCATCTCCTGTCATGTGACCCAAGCATCCACTGTCTAGGATCCATTCTTTTAATTTTCTTGAGATTCTTCTTCCTGGACCCTATTCTTGCAAAATAAAGAAGTTATATTTTCAGTACCCGATCAATTACGGGTCATACATGATTAGTTCTCTGGATCATTCTTTTGGGAATCCAGACTTTCATGATTTTGATATTTCGTTTGTCATCACGTTTCACTACCCTTCCTTTCCTATTGGCATAATATCTAAAATCAGCATAGGAATGTGTAGAGGTGTGTCGAGCCATCACTATTTTTTTAAAATGGTTGGATTTTGACTCTGGCCTCAAGTAGGTGTCCTTCCTACTTGGAGTGTATATTAGCTTCCGCAACCTCAGTAGATTGCTTAGCCTTGCTAGGATTTGTATGAACTTTCCTAGCAGATGGAACAGTCTGCTGGGTTACATACCCTGACTTTGCTGGCCTCTTCTCATCAGATAGATAATTTAATCTTTGCTGAGCAGTCATCTGAGGGATACTATTCTACTAACATTTCTGCTGAGCAATCGATTTAGAGTTTTCCCACTTATTTTTCCTAGCAGTTTGCTGAATCTTCCCAATTGCTGGGACAAAAACAATTTTCTTTGTCTTACTTGACTCAGCATCATTTGACTTCTCTTCATCAAAACCTATTCAGGCGAAGTTCTTCGAACTTCTTTGGACACTTAGTATATCATTCAAATCTCTCGTGCTTTTTAAAATTTTGCAATGAAATGTATTTTGCACGGAGTTATTGCTTTTCAAAACTTTATTCTCCTGTTTTAAAATGCTATAATTTTCATTCAAGGAGAAGAGTTCTGTTTTCAACTTTGAGAGTTCCTCGTCTGCTGACCTAGATTTTTCAATCTCACTGGTCAAAATAGAAAGCTGAGATTTCAGAGAGGAAATTTATTTTACTAAAATATCCTTTAACGCATGAATTTTTGAAAACTCTTTCAGCAGATATTCTATAGTTATCTCATCTGATTATGAGCAATATGAATCAACAGTATCATGCATATTATTAGAAGTAGATGCAGTAGACAATGTAGAGTTTGTTACCTGGTTTCCTACGGCAGCTAGAGCCGATTCTTCTGTCTGCTCTTCATTGATATCTACCATGAACACCATGAAAATATCCTCTTCATCTTCTGATGAGTAAATTTCATCGTCGTGATCTGGGATGTCTTGTAATTCCGTCTTTTTCAATAAGGCTTTGGTGATAGCCTTTGTTGCTCGCCTTTCGAACAGTTTTCTCAGTCTTTATCTTTCCTCAGGATCTACTCTTGGGCATTCAAAATTTAGATGATCCAGGGAATTACATTCGTAGCATGTCCTTGACGCTTTCTTGACGTTCGTGTTGTCTGTTGGTTGACTTTGCTTGAAATCCTCCTTCTTCCCTTTGGCTTTCAACAGCAGCCTCTGCAATTTCTTCATTTGTTCTTCTAGTTTGCTAACTGATCATTCTGCATCCTCGAATTGAGACTCGTTGGTGGAAGGAATCTCCTTTGTTGAACTAGACTAAGCTGGTCGATTTGAGTGAAATGGCTTCTTTGTCTTCCACTTCTGTCCGTATTTCTTCACGAAGAATGAAGCATCTTCAACTAGTTCTTCAGTGGTCACTGCGGCACGAACAACTTCATTTTTGTTGATCTGCGTGATGTCCCATTCATGGGCCTTTAATTGAGCAAATACTTCTTTGGTGCTGATTGTTGACAGATCTTTTTCTTTCAGGCTGGTTACTTTGACAAACCAATCCTCCTTTGGCAGTCTTGAGAGAATCTTTGAGCTCATGTCGGGAAGCTCGTACGTTCTTCCAAGTTTCTTTAACTCAACTACTATGTTGTTGAATCTTGCCTCCATGTCATTGATGGTTTCACCTGAAATCAATCGAAAAGATTCATACCTGTCTACCAATTGTTCTAGTTTGTTTCTCTTCATCTCATCTGTTTCTTTACTTAGGGTGCCAAGGAAATCCCACATCTCTTTGGCATTTTTGTACTCCAACGCTTCTACCATTGGATTAGGTGACAGCGCACCTAAAATTAAATCCATGGCTACGTAATTTAGTTGGTTACGAGTTCGCTCTTCTGGAGTCCTTTCTTCAAACGGCTTGTCCACCATTTCGTCTGGTCCTGCTACGTCTTCTCCAATCCTTGTCTTTACCTTCTGGATCTTTATTGGTCTTATTTCGATCACTTGTCTCATCTCAGGATGTACGTTCATCAGTGTGATCATTGACCTCTTTTTCCAGGTAGAGTAGGATTTTGGAGAGAACTTTGCAAGCTTCGCATTGTGTGCAATTGTTTTGAACCTGATCTAAACACAAAAACACAAATATGGAAGAAAAATCTGGATCAGGTCTTAAGCAACTAAGAAGCAGCTAGTCTGTAAAGACCATCCGCTTTGATACCACTTGTTGGTCCCCGATCAGAGTGTTTTGTATGCAGCAGAAGTATTAAATTAATCTTGCACGTATCTAGCTAAGGTCTCGACTTAACTAGTGTTTATCAAATATGTTTTAGCATAATTGCTCGTTAATCCAAATTGCAGTTTATACTACAACACTTGGTGTGTTGAGTTTGAAATATATGTAAGCGTAGAATATAACGAAATAAAACAGTAGAGACACAAGGATTTTATAGTGGTTCGAACAACTGTTCTACGTCCACTCTTCAGTCATCCGACTGAAAATTCACTAGAAGAATGAGTACAAGGTCAGGCCTGATCTCTAACGTTGATCAGCTCTTCGGTCTTGTCTGTGCGCACCTTCAAGCACCTCGATCTCCAATCTTCAACCGGTGTCGCTCCGTTGAGTGAGGACAAACCTCCCTTCTCCTTGGACGTCAACTGTTAGGAGTTTTATAGTTCTTTTCAGAACCTATCCTTGTGTTGGTGTTGCCCGTAAGAATCACGCTTGCACGACAATCGTGACTGCTAGAGTCTTTCTAGAGTAGAAAGAATCCCAAAATAACCTTGGAAGCTTAACTTCGCAGGTCTCAAGCTTTAGAGATGAAAGCTTATAAAAAACTTCAATCATGAACTTAGCTCGGATGTGTTAGTGTAATGTAGAGAGTGTATATGATCTCTTTTTTTTATTTATGAGTGTAGAAATTTGCGAACCTTTGTATCAAATAAGGATGACACATATTTATAGGTCAAGATTCAAATGGTTGTTTGAATCTTATCCGTTAGACTCAAAGGGAGTGCTCGCCTATCTGCATTCTTCCTTTTTATGCAGTGGACAGAGACTCTTCAAGTCTCCTCGTCTCTGATTGGCGTAACATATATTTTGTAGCCGTCTTTGTCAAAACTGATCTTTTGGTGTAACTCTGAAACCTCCTTTGTGTATCATGATTATTCTATCCTCTAATTCGTCGGGTTTCCTTATGATTTAGATCCGTCTAATTTACGACTCTGTAACTTCTCTCGATTGTTGATTGACGTTTGCTGGCTGCTAGCACGCGGTGGGTATCTCCACAGTTTGGGCTAAGACCTCTAGTTTCTGCTGGAGTTACTCCTTCAGCATTCTTGTAGCGTTCCTCCGCATTGCTAGCCTTTATCTTCTTTAGTAGTCTTCAACAATCCATCAAGTCTGCTGACTCCTTCAGCAACCTTGATTCTTTTTCTTTCTATTCTATTACAACTCGAGTATGAATTCTTATACAAGACCTTTTACAATCGACTCGATATTGAGTTGCTAGAGCTATGATGCACCAAAACATATCAACCTATGACTATGAATCAATTACAACAGAGAGGGTTTTATAATATCTAACAATATTCCTAACATCCTTAACTTCAACAAGATTCTTTAATGGAGTATGAACTACTATGTCTTCTCCTTTGGTCTCTTGGCAATGGCTTTGTATACAAAACTGGACTGGTAAAGATTGTGAGTGGAGCTGGATACTCGATATCATCCTTATTTTTAATAGAATCCTCCACAGTTGTAAGTGCCATATCATCATCTTTGGACTCCTGAATTGAAGAACTCATCGACTCAAATTCTAATGTCACCAATGCCCGCACCACTAATGACTAAAGCTTTTCAAATGAGAAATAATCGTCTAACATATCTTTGTTATAAATCCTCTTTCTCATTAATTGATCCTCAAAGTTGATGGCCATGTGAATCATGTCCTCTAAATCCTCATAATGATGCAACTCCAATCTTTCTTGGATCTCCTAATTCTATCCAGCAAAAAGTCTTTCCATTGTTATTTCCTGATCCTCACTGATATTGGCTCGAATAATGGCTTCTTCCATCGCTTAGTAGTAGTCTTACACACTTTAGATCCTTGCCTCAAATTCCAAAACTTAAAATACAATTCTTGATTGTAATAATCAGGTATGAAATGTTTCCTCATAACTAACTTTAAATCTTTTCACATCTGGATAAGCAGATCGTGATACCTCCTCTTTTCACACATGAATCAATCCCACCAAGTAAGTGCATAATTAGTAAACCCCATCATCGCCAAATCAACCTTTTTGAGCTCAGAATAGTAATGATCTTTAAAGATAAGCTCAAGATTCCCCAATTAAGGTATAACTCGGGATCATTCATTCCTTGAAAAAAAGGAATGTTCATCTTTCTGTTGCCCAAATAATCATCATCTTGAATTCTTCCTCTTCCAATCTTACGAGTATAACGGTGATCCTCCATTGCATCAAGACGTTGATGCAACGTCTCCATCCTTGACTTCGCCATCTTTCTTAAGTCGAATTTCAAAACCTTCATCATATACCTCATCTGAAGTTTAGCATCATCATCTCTATCCTCATACTCTGTTTCAGCCATTCTGCGAAAAATAAAATGTAGGCCTCACCACCTCACAAGCTCTCATGTATCACTCATGATGATTGATCACTAAATACTCGTATATCACTCAAATTATGGCTTTCTTAATCCCTCAATTCGATAGGCATAGATGAAAAAGGATATGATAGATATGGAAAAAATATGGATGGGTTATATATATGCATACATAAGGATAAATGGATGAGATATATGCTTAGATACGGTTAAAATAGATATGGGTAGATATATGAATGAATATGATATGGATAATTATTGATGAGATATATATAAATATATATTTGGATGAATATGAATGAGATATTTATGGTTATATATGGATAAAATAGATATGGCTAGATATGAACGAAAGAGATATGGGTAGATATGAAAAGATATGGATAAGATATATCTGGATTTCTGGATATGAATAAAATAGATATGGATATATATGAATATGTATGGATGATAATGACTAAGTAAGGATAGATATTGATGAGAATAGATAGATATTGATGATATATATATATATATATATATATATATATATATATAATAAGATGAAAAAATGAAAAAAATAATTATAATACTTAAAAAACAAAAATAAAATAAATAATAATAAAAAATTAAAATAAAAAAAGAACGAGAATTGACACGAAAAAATTGAAGTGGACAAGACATGAACGGACAAGACACGGAATTGAACCAAAACGAAAAAGGAAAAGAAAGACACAACCTGGCTCTGGATACCAAAATGATACGATCCTCGCCGAGAAGGTTTAGATCGTAGCCCAGGACTCGACTGAAACGACTCTGACGCGACGCAGAAGCAAACTAAAACTTAATATGATGGGGGAATTCCAACACCTTTGAAGTCGACCCTTAAAGAATCGTAGGCAAGGACGAAACAAACCCTACGACCTAACAAGCAACTCACCTCAACAATGATGGATACAGTAAAGATGCCACAAACGGATGTGTAAGTCCTATTGATAAGTCAACATTGAATTTAAAGGTACTCCACAGAAATTCATGAGCTTTCAGATAAATGGAGAATAAAACTCACGAATATTATTAAACTGAAAACTGAATTAAAATGAAAATATGAAGCTCTATTTATAGGGAGAAAATCAAATCTAATCCAAATCAAACTAGAAACTCAAATCAAATCCTAACAAATCTAGTAATCAAATATTGCTAAAAATCGAATCTAATAATATCCAAGATATATCAAAACAAATCAAATCTTCTATTTTCTTCAACGATATCTTGATACATCTTTATTCTCATAAATTGAAACTTTAATAATTTAATTAAGACCAAATGACTTAATTAAATTCTTCAATATTGGACCACCTTGATTCCATTCCCCTCCTCTTCAAGTGGATTTGTCCTCAAATCCAACTCTGCACTGGATTCAATTGACCATCTTTCATTGCCTTTGGTTGGATTATTCGGCGCATCATCATGTTCAGACTCTGGCAATTGCTTATCTTCATACATCTTTCTTTTTGGAATAAAAGTTCTTGTAGAAACAAACTTATGAACTATTACTAAATTATATTAATTCAATTTATTGTGTAGATGAGTTGCAGTGAAATTTTAAAATTCAATTTAGTTAAGTTAAAACTCATGTTTCAAATTACTTAACCAATTTCATTTTACAATATTACTTGTCTTTTCTTATTTCTATATACCATCATTTGTTGTTTCTTTCATTTGCACAAACTTGGATGTGTTTTATGGTACTGCCATTTTTCTGCATTCCATCGATATTAATAATAATAAATATTCGTATGATAGGAGATATATATTTATACTAAATGTATATTTGTTCTAGATATTAAAAATATTACATTTTAGATAAATTTTGTTGGCCCAAGTATGGTTGGGCTAGAGCAAGCTAGGTCCAGGTTCTATAAGGGCGGCAACGGCTCAAAAGGACACATTTAAAGAAGCTCCACAACCTTCATCTAGCCATCTCAACCAGACCCAGACTGATGGAGCCCCTTTTGCAGCTGTGAGAGACGATCTAGTCTACATTCCGAGTGGACCGATAATTAGAGCTCGAGCAAGGACTTTGAGAGCTGGATTGAGTGTGTTGATTAAAGACATTTGAGTTGCAAATATTTCCAAGAAGTCTACATTGGTTGAAGAATTAAGTAAAGGCCCAAAAGTTATTAATTTAATTATGTGTAATGATTGGACTTAGTTTAATTTAGTCAGTTTTTGGGCCAATATTTTATGCCTTATTTTAATTAGTAATTTTTTAATTATTTAGGCTTTAATTTTGAATTATGATTCCTTGTTTATATTAGGATTTGAGTTGCTTATATATAGGCCTTGTTAAGGAACAAATATTCAGTTTTCAGTTTAATAAAATTTATGAGGTTTTTTTCTCCTTTATTCTGAAGGCTCAATTTCGAATTCTACATTCCATAGAGTTCAAATCTGTCTTATCAATCGGACTATCACATCCATTTGTGGTGTCTTTGTTTATATCCATCATTGTTAGATCAATCCGCTTCTTGGGTCGTAGGAGATTCAATTTCGACTACGGTACTTAAAGGTTTTCGAATTTGAAGGTGTTGGATCCTTCCATCATATCAATTTCAATTTGCTTATGTGTCATGTCTGAGTCAATTCGTTCGAGTTTCTGGGTTGCGATCTAGACCTTCCAGTAAGGATCGTATCATTTGGGTATCACAGACCCAACACAAAATGCCATGATCTAGAAGGACATATCTAAAGGACCTACACGACCTCTAGACGATGGTCTCAACCGGCTCCAAAAGGAAAACAACCTACCAATAAGGGTCCTACCGACGACCTCCATGATCTACCCAACATCCTAAGGGAACACAACTCACTGCTCCTAGCAGGGAGCCACGGAACAAGCACCTCCAACCTGCCTGGGTAAGGTCAAGGAAATAAGTATCATGTTAGGATTCTTTTAGAGAATTCCTTCCTCAGTTTTTTATGTTTTGGTGGGTCAAAGATTGTAAGCCATCTTAGTCAGTTTTTCCAGTTTCTAAAGTTCTAAACTATAATCCTTGTATAGGATTGAATTGAGTTGTAATAGAACTTAGGCTGAAGACCGAGCGAAGGAGAATTCTCGAGAACTGACTACCATCACGCCTAGCCTTGACCTAAAACTGTGTTGGAGCACTAGTTTAAGATCCTACCATACTGACAAGGAGAAGTCAGCATGAGGGCTTTCCCAAACTAACTAAGGAGAAGTCAGTTCAAGGGATTTCCATACTAATAAGGAGAAATCAGTATGAGGGCATTTTCCATACTGACTATGGTTAGTCAGTATGAGGGTTTACCATACTGACCCTGGGAAATCAGTACGAGGGCAAAGCTGTACTGACTTTTAATAGTCAGTATCAGAGCATCTACCTTTAAAGAATGAGCATTTCGAAAGATTTCAAAGCTCACTCAGACTCAAGCATTCATACATGCCCCAATCAGTACGAGGTTATCCAAACTGGGATTCCTCGAGCTGAAAAGAAGTCTGATGTAAAGTTCGTTTAACGTACACTAATGCTGTAGAGCAGAGCAGAAAAGAAACCTAAGGCATGGGCTATGATTGGACAATATAATCCATGAGTCTAACGTCTGGATTTATGAGTCTAACGGAGAGAAATTCAAATTTCCATAGGTCTTCCTCTATATAAAGGCTAACCCTCCCAACCTTAACAGGTTACCTGAACATAATTCAAAATTTGATAGTCTTAAGAAGATAAAGAACAATCTTTCAAGCCATCTCTCTGCCAAACTCTTTGAGTTTCCGTTCTTTCTAACACGAGACTTGAGTCTCCGACTCAAGTTACCCACCGTGCTAATTTCTCCTAGCAATTGGCTGAAGCTCTTCTTGGTGAATATATCTTATGAGATATATTCATAGCAGTGAGTTTCTTAGTGCCAACTATCTAAGTTCTAGGAAGAACAAGTAAACATCCAACCACCGGGAAGGAGGCTGTGGGATGCTTCCCCACTTCAACCTGAAGAATGAGTCTGCAAGGAGTTCCTAGGCGAGTGCCACAACCGACCGGAGGACGGAGGTGCCATCGGACTGTGTTTGGATCGTAAGGAGGCTTGTGTTAACTTAAGTAAATTATCCACACCTTGGGTCTGAAGAGTGGATGTAGGATATTGAGATATAAACCACTATAAGTCCCGTGTGCTCATTTACAGCTTTCTTTACTTACTGATATGTTTTTCTGTTTCACAAACTGACTTTGAAACCTTTAATACTTCTAAGTCTTGAAGAGTATATAATGTGAAACTGACTTAATCAGGACAGGACTAAGCTTAAATCTCCCAAACACACAAAACTGACTATACTCTGTTTTAGTTAAACTAGTTAAACTGTCTACTTACTTCCATTGCATATACATTACCTTCCGCTGCATAGTTTTGCACTTTGATTTTGGGACCAACAAGTGGTATCACGCGCCAAGGTTATAACAGACTAAGGTTGTGTTGAGTCACTTAGGATTAGATCTCTGTTTTTCAGCACTTGGTTCTGTTTGTATGTTTTTAAGCTTAGGTACACAGAGATGGCTCACATTTCGAAGCTTCAAAAGTATTCATAAGAAAACTTTGAGATATGGAAGAGGCGTTCGTTGATTATCCTTTATTCTGAAGGCTCAATTTCAAATTCTACATTCCATATAGTTCAAATTTAACTTATCAATCGAACTATCGCATCCATTTGTGGTGTCTTCATACATTCCATATAGTTCAAATCTGACTTATCAATCGGTCTAAGGTTGTGTTGAGTCACTAAGGACTAGATCTCTATTTTTCTGAACTTGGTTCTATTTGTGTGTTTTTAAGCTTAGGCACGCAGAGATGGCTCACATTTCGAAGCTTCCAAAGTATTCATCAGAAAACTTTAAGATATGGAAGAGGCGTTTATTGATTATCCTTTATTCTGAAGGCTCAATTTCGAATTCTACATTCCATATAGTTCAAATCTGACTTATCAATTGGACTATCGCAGCCATTTGTGGTGTCTTCATATATCCATCGTTGTTGGATCAATCCACTTCTTGGGTCGTAGGAGATTCAATCTGGACTACGGTACTTGAAGGTTTTTGAATCCAAAGGTGTTGAATCCTTCCATCGTATCAATTTCAATTTGCTTTCATGTCGTGTCTGAGTTGATTCATTCGAGTTCCTGGGGTGCGATCTAAACCTTTCGGCGAGGATCGTATCATTTGAGTATCACAGACCCAACACAAAAGGCCATGATCTAGGAGGACGAATCGAAAGGACCTACACGACCTCTAGACGATGGTCTCAACCGGCTCCCAAAGGGAAAGAACCTACCAATATGGGTCCTACCGGCGACCTACACAATCTACCCAACAACCGAAGGATACACAACCCACTGCTCCTAGCTAGGAGCCACGGAACAAGCACCTCCAACCTGCCTGGGGAAGGTCAAGGAAATAAGGATCAGATTGCGAGCAAACCGGAGGACTATTAAGAAACCCTAACCAAATGACCTATAAACTCGACTTAGTCGCCAACCTCCAACAACGACCTCCGAAAAAGACGCAACCTTTAAGAATTATAACATGAACCGAAATCCATACATTTCAAAATAAACTCAAGGATATCTATGGATGACTAAATAATTGTCATACATCAATTGCTCTTTAACATACTCCTATTTAGTAATTTAAATTACCATGCAGCGGTTTCATCGAATTACCTCTCCTCCGTAGCTGCAAATCTATGCATAGGTATTAAAGCTTTTGAAACCTCGCGCTACAAATTTAATCATACGAAATAAAGATTAATCATCTGATTTTAATTTTAAATTAAAATGAAACAAAAAGAGAAAATGGAAGAAAAGAATTCTCCAGATATGATCTTTTGATTTGTTAAACTGCAACTTATGATTTGATATCTAGTGAATATTGCTACCGGGTTGCACAGAGAATAAAACTACGATTTCTCTTATTTTTCTCTTTCAATGGCTGCCACTTTAGCTCCCAAGATTTTGATTTGTTAAACTGCAACTTATGATTTGATTTGTGGAGCATAAAGGATTGTGAATCCTACTGGGCTTAGAGCTTTTTGTGGGCCAGACCAGAGACTAATATGCGAATAATAAGTAGGGCCTCTTAGTTAATTAATTTTCATTTTCAACCCATAATATAATTAATTAATAATGATTCATACCACCATAGAATCATTGTTGACCTACATATTTATTACTATATTATGATAAACAGGTTGCATAGGCTCGATATATCCCGTTATTTAAGGTCACAAGCATCTATTAAATAATTTGAGCTTCTGACAAGCTCTAAAATTAATTAACATCTTTTATTCATGAGTCGTACTATTCAATCTTTTTATATATGTTTGAACTTAATCAGTTTGCCAGACTTTAGCATAATGAACCTTCTGAGCTTTTCAGAGAATGTCACAATCTTATACTAGATTTGGTTACATAATTCCAGCTCCAGAAGTTATACACAAATTGTTATCACCCAAGATGCAGATATACAAGTACGTGTAAGACTCTCCATCATAGAATATCAAACTGATACACAAATTTGTGTATACTTCTGGAGCTTTCATTAGGCTTTAGATTCTATCAAGTCATCAAGAACAAGGTTATTTTAATGTCAGATAAAAGAATCGATCTTACTTAGGTCCTATTAATAGTTACCAAATGTGCCAACATATCTAGCATTTAAGATAAGCTACTTATTATTGAATATGCCGCAACTTATAACAACAATATATCCTGCAACTGTCTTATCTACGATAACTATTTATATCTCGCTAGGTCAAGCAATTCATACAATCTTTTGTGATCTACTACACGTGGTATGATCTCCCTATCGACCAGATAAGATGATATCATTTTTCACATTGAATGTTTGTTAATTAGGCATGATAATTGTATCATTGTATACAAAATAATAATAATTATCGGCATATCAAACAATACTGTTTATCATTATACCAATCATAATGCTTTGCGGTTTACAAAAACCTTACACAACCGCCAACCTCAAACCACGATCTCCGAAAAAAAGGAACTACTCCCCGGATCCGCTAGGATTATAATGACCCCTCTTTAGCTATAAAAGAGGAGTCGGTAGTTCATTTTGAGCAAGATTTTTCCCTTAATACACTTGTACTCTGTCAATTTCAAGATTCACGCTTCATTCTTCAAAGTCTAATTGCATTATTTCATCGTTCTTTAGTTGTTTTCTCTTATTTCTCATAAGATCCGAGAGTCCCTATCTTATCCGAAATTGAAACTCAACATATTTTATAGTGTATCTCCATGTAGTACCACTACCAAAAATTTGCAAATTCGCGATGGAATTTTCTGTCAATAATCACATAATATTCCTTGGCAAAAGTTCTCGTCGCTAAATATATGGCGACGAAATATTAAATCCATCACAAAAATTCACGATGGAAAATTCCATTGCTAATCCATCGATAATTTTTTCCTTCAAAAAAATTTAAAATTTCTTTTTATTGTGAACCGATTATTGCCTGGTCCAACCATAGCAAACCGGTCCGGTCCACTTGAAATTTTGTGGTTGCATTTGCAAGGTTTTGAACTCGAGACCTCCCACGTGCAAGCCCTGCCTGTTACCGTTAAACCAAATACAATCATCAATTTTTATATATTTTAAATATATATATATATATATATATATATGAAAAAAAATTGCGAATTAGCGATGAAATTGTGATGGAAATTTCCATCGCTAAATTTAGAGATGGTAAATTCCGTCACAATTCTATCGCAAAATGTTTCGCACTTTCATCAGTAAATTTAAAAATTAATTCCGTCGCAAATCCGTCGCAAAATGGCGACCCATTTTTCATTCCGTTGCAATTTTCAGAATTTTATTGTAGTGTACACTTCATATTTTGACTTAATATTATAACTTGATATAATTTGGGATGTTCTTCATTTGTTTACATCATATTTGTTGTATTTTCGTTTCTTCTCCTCTGTAACTCTTCACACAACAAACTTTATCTAAAATAATAAAGAAAAACATTTGAGCAAAAATATAAATCATATTAAATAGTTGATATTAGAAATTAATGTTAGTTTCTTTTAATTTTGATGTGTCGAACAAAAAGCTTGAGTTGGTTAGTTCATAAAGATCAAGTTATGTTAGGATTTTTAATAGAGAAATCCTTCCTTTATTTTTTGTGTTTTGGTGGGTTAAAGTTTGTAAAAGCCATCTTAGTTAGTTTTTCAGTTTCTAGAGTTCTAAAACTGTAATCTTTGTATAGGATCAAACGAGTTGTAATAGAACTTAGAGGCTAAAGACCGAGCACAAGAAATTCTCGAGAACTGAAGAAAAGTATGCCTTGAAACTTGGTTTTCATCAAGTATGGCCCTCACCAAGACTGAGTTTGGGTACTCAGTATAGGGTCTTCCATGTTGACTAGGAAGTCAGTATAAGGGCTTTCCCGTACTGACCAAGAGAAGTCAGTATGAGGGCATTTCCATACTGACTATGGGAAGTCATTATGACAGCATTTTCCATACTGACTATGGGATGTTAGTATGAGGGTTGGCCATACTGACTATGGGAAGTCAGTATGTGGACTAGCTATACTGACTTTGGGAATTCAGTATAAGCTACCTTCAAGACACGAGCTATTCGAAGACATCGAAGCTCAGTCATACTTTTGCATATTCATGCATAAGTAAAAGTCAGTACGAGGTTATCCAAACTTGGATTCCTCAGACCGATACTTAGTCTGATGCAAAGTTAGTGTATGGTACACTGACGCAGCAGAGCATAGCAGAC
This sequence comes from Plectranthus barbatus, assembly GCA_026898455.1. Lineage (NCBI taxonomy): Eukaryota > Viridiplantae > Streptophyta > Magnoliopsida > Lamiales > Lamiaceae > Plectranthus > Plectranthus barbatus. Next base: position 23,207 of record JAPKLW010000742.1, read on the forward strand.
CTACAGCATGGGCTATGATTGGACGACATCTTCTATGAGTCTAATTACTTGATTTATGTGTCTAAAGGGCATAAATTCAAAATGCTCGAGGAATTCCTCTATAAATAGGTCTGCTCATCAACCTTAAATGGTTACAAATTTAATCGAATCCCACTCTACAAAGAGCATATTGCTAAGCAATCTCTCTTGTAGAACTCTCTTAGTTTCCGTGTTTCTTTACACTAGACTTGAGTTCCTGACTCAAGTTATTACTCCGTGCTACACTCTCTTAGTACGAGGCTGAAGATTCTTTGCTAAAGCTATCCTTTGGTGAATACATCTTTCCAAGATATATTCATAGCAGTCTGTTTCCTACTTTGGGATTCTGATTCTCACAGGCGTATGCCAACCACCTGAGTTCTATGAAGAACAGTAAACATCAAACCACCGTGAAGAAGGCTGCGGGGTGTCCTCCTCACTTCAACCTGAAGACTAAGCGTACAAGGAGTTCCTAGGCGAGTGACCACAGCAGACCGAAGAACGAAGGTGCCGACGGGTTGTGTATAGATCGTAAGGAGGCTTGTATTTACTTTTTTATTAATCCAGACCCAGGTTCTGAAGAGGGGATGTAGGATTTTAAGATGCGAACCACTATAAATATCTCGTGTTCTTTACTGCTTTCATTTACATTTCAGTCTTGTTTAGTTTCGCAAACTGACTTTCAAAACCTTGAATACTCGTCCAAGTATTGAAGCGTAAAAACTGTGAAACTTACTTAACAACGACAGACCTAAGCTTAACTTTTATCAAGTGCCATAAACTAAGTTCTATCGGTTTAGGAGAACAGGTGCAAGTTTATTATATTTCTACTTCTGCTGCATACATCCATACTCTAATTTTGGGACCAACAAGTGGTATCACGCGCCAAGGTTCTTACAGACCACGGTTGTGTTGAGTCGCTTAGGATTAGATCTATGTTCCTTGCACTTTGTTTTTGTTTCTGTATTCAAGCTTAGGTACGCATAGATGGCACAAGTTACGAAACTTCCAAAGTATTCATCAAAAAGTTTTGAGATTTGTAAGAAGCGCTCGCTGATAATCCTGAAGAACGTCCATCTAGAAATGGCTGAGGTTCTATCCACCAGACCACTGAAGATCACTAAAGTAAACACACAGCTCGGAGGAGCAAGAGGCCTGAAGATAGTGGACAAACCTTATGCTGAGTGGATGAATGATGACAGTATTCATTTTCAGCTGGATTCAGTGGCCATGAAGCTCATTCTTCCCCTACCTGAGCCACTGGTTGTCGAAGCTCTTGCATATGACAATGCCAAGAAGATGTGGAAACTCCATGGCACTCTTTGCCAAGAGACAAATCAGATGAAACGAAACAAGCTTCAGAATTGTGTAGAAAAGTACGAGTCATTTCAAATACTTTCTGGTGAAAATATAAAATCAATGGAAGCTAGATTTAATGCTATTATTTGTGAGCTAAAGAACTTGGGGAGAACTTATGTGATTGCAGATATGAATGCGAAGATTCTCCCCAAGATGCTCAAGGAGGACTGGTTCGTCAAAGTCACTAGCTTGAAGGAGAAGGATCTCTCCAAGATGACGACCAAGGACGTATTCACCCAGCTACAAGCTCACGAGTGGGATATACTAATGGAGAATAGGAATAAAGTCATGCAAAAATGTCAGGACTCATCCCGATGAAGATGCAACATTTTTTGCAAAAAAAGAGTTCAAGAGAAGGCTTCAAAAGCCCTATCAAGCTGACATATCATCCGGACAAACGTCTACATCAAAGTCAGCACCAACACCTTCCTACCAGAAGAAGGAGGAAGAGAGCTCAATCGAAGAGCTTGAGGAGCAACTAAGGAAACTGACAAAGCTTCTTGAGAGAGCCAAAGCAAAGAAGGAAGGTTCACAACTCAGTGAAAAACCTCCCAAGGCATGCATTGAGTGAAACTATCCAGATCACCTCAATTACGAGTGCCTACTGGTATCCAAGGAGGAAAGAGAACGTCTAAAGAGGGTATTCGAGAAGAAAGCTTCCAGATTAGTTGCAAAGGCCATGCTATCCAGAACTGAGGTGTCAGACATCTCAGATAACAATGATGGCTTCTACACTTCGGACGATGAGGCCGTGGAGGAAGCATTCCTGGTGCTAATGGCCAATCTTGGAGAAGAAGAAGGAGTATCTGAATCCAAAGAAGATGGATTTGAAGCTTAATTGCGAATCCCGGTACACATTTCCAACTCAATTTCTATTCCTATAGCATGCATTGAAGAGGACTCCGAATCTTATTGCTCAGTTTCTATTCCTATAGCATACATTGAAGAGGACTCCGAATCTTATTGCTCAGTTTCTATTCCTATAGCATGCATTGAAGAGGACTCCGAATCTTATTGAGGAGATCCAAGGATCGAAGTCAGTAAGTGATGAGCTAGCCAAGCTTAGAGAGGAGCATTCTACATTACTTGAATCTTTTTAAATCTCTTTCTGAAGAATGCGAATCTCAAAAACTGAAAATAGCTAGTGATCAAAAGCTTATATGTTCACTTTATACTAGCACTAGCAAAGTTTTAGAAGCCCTGTGTTTACAAAGAGATCCATCTGATAAGTCAGGACTAGGTTTTTCAGAAAACAATTTGAGCAATCATGCATCAACTTGTGAAACTAGAAATATTTCTAAATATCATTTTAAGAAGGACTCTAGTTTAGAAGTTAAGCTGTTAGGTAAGGAAGTAGTCAACATGGACAGGGACTCCTTAGTGGCCAATCAGGGGCAAAGGGAGGAAGTCGGTTTCAAAACTGACTACAGTACCCAAGCTTAAAAACAATTTGACTCATAAGTAAAATAAACATTAGATGAGGCCCTCTATGCCTAAGAAGTGGTTGAAGAAGATTGTTCCTAATGTGAGGAAACCCACTTTAGCAGTTGGAACTAATCTTTATAAATTTTAGTATCATTTCCGGATTCTTGGAATCCGAGGCTCCCTACTCTTAATCCTTATGAGAAGAGAACTTATTTGTATAGGAAGGACACCTATACGAGGTCTGAGTCAAATTATTTTTCCATTTTAAGGACTAGGAAGACTGTACACCCCGAACTTGGTTTCCAAGAATCCAACCGAAACTTAGTTTCAAGAAATTCAGTTTCTAGGAAGTCAGTTCCTAGAAATATGATTTCAAGAAACTCAGAATCTGACAAGGTTTCACATACACACCCCATTTCTTCCAACATGTATAGAAACGACATTCACTATCTCAAAAGGAAGAGAAATGGAGAATAAGTTGTGACACCTAGGTTTAAGGTGAAGCAAGTATGGATTCCCAAATGATGGATTCAGAAGACTAACCCTGCTGGACCTACAGAAAACTGGTACCTTTAGTCTAACCTTACTTGTTTTGCAGGTGTTGGTCCCAGATCAGAGTGTGAATAATGTGCGGCGGAAGTAATTACACTCTAATTATGAGTAGATCAAGATTCAGTGGCAGCCTATAATTAATAGTTTTAAGTTTAAAACTCGGTTTTAGTTAGGTCAGCAGATTAGTTATCATATTTACAGTTCAAACAGTTAGACAGTTATACACTCCAATACTTACACAGTAAGTATTGAAGGTTTCAAAGTATTTATGGAAAACTGTATGATGCGAGAAGTAAAAGAAAACTATAAATGACACAGGATATTATAGTGGTTCGGAGCCTTAAGTCCTACGTCCACTCTTCGGATATCAGATCCGGCAATGCACTAAGTTATGAAGTTACACTCCTCACGATCTATAGCCAGCTGCTGCAGAAACCTCTGTCCACATCAAGGTGGATCACTCGCCCAGGCAGTTGCACTTCACTCCTTCTTCAGTCCAACGAAGACTCAACGTCTTCTCAATGGACCGGCATGAAGTTGGAGTGAGGACAAACCTCCCTTTTCCTTCTTCGGTAGATTGGATGATTTTGTTCTTCCTAGAACGTCAACTGGTTGGCAGTAGCCCGTAATAACCTGTTCTTCCTTTACAAAGATCAGGCTGATGTGTTCTTACGTAGACGGTAAGAACACCAAGATACTAGATTAAGTATGCTGACTTAATCCTAGTATTGCAATGTCTCGCAGCGAATCTCCTTAGACTCCGTAGCTATGAATGCAATGAGCTCAATAAATGAACTACGGGAGCTATGTCTTCTCTCTTGAAGGCGCTTGAATTGTGGGAGACAATGAATGTGTTGGAGATTCAAATTGGCATGTATAATCAGATGAGCAGAGTGGCAAAGGTTCTCAAGTCACTGTGGTTCCTGCTATTTATAGGTGAAACACCAGAAACTAGCCGGTAGAGACATTGGAGATGATGTCCAATCATAATTCATGATCTTCTAAAAAGTTGCACGTCTTTCTGCTCTTTTTGCTACAATCGTACTGCTTTTCAGAGTAGTTGTACTTGTATGTCAGACGTCGAATGTTGTATGCTATTCACATCTTAGTATAATTTCGATCCTTTATCATTGACTTCTTTGTGATCCCTTGCAACTTTTTTCGACATCTTTTCATGTACGCATTTTAGTATGTGAAACTGTCTTGTTCGTAATACTATTGGTACATCTTGGCAGTTTTCGTGTGTCAACTGTGTCCACAGTTTTTGCGACCTTGCTCTGCTCGTCTTCATCTTCTTTGTCAAGACAGTTTTTGCCTGGATGGTCTCTTCTCCAAAACTTTTCCACAGTTTTGTTGACTTCTTTCTTCCTAGACTATTACAACTCGAATATCCTATACAAGGATAATATGAGGTAATAACTCTAAGTCCTAGACTTTGATATGCAGTTTTGACACATCAAAACATCAAATTAAGGTAGGATTTCTTCATCAATACCTAACAATTTCCCCCTTTTTGATGTTGTCAAAACCATACCTCGAAGTTTATCTGTTGGTAAGAAGATGCAGTTGATCTGAGTTTACAAATTTTTCTAGACTACCACTACTCAGACTTGTGCCTCTTCTATACTCGACCTACTCTAAATTATCTTCCACCTAAATGGGATAATTCTCATCAGTTAAAGCAACCTTTAATTTAGAGCAATAAGAAGAAAATACTGATCACACTGGAACATGTGAATTCAGCAAGATAAGAATCAGGGAAAGAGACAATGAGTGATTGTCTTCAAACCGACAATTTTTAATATATATATACAATTGCATGAACAAACTACAGATGAGTAAAAAATGCAAAATGGAAAGAATTCACCTTTCTTTTTTATTTTACTCCTTTTTCTTGATTCAAGGAAACTGCATCGTCCTTTGATCTTGATGAAGTCGCAGTAGCGATGGGTATGGTCGGTAGATTGGCTGGATGGATCTTGAGGACAACTGTTATATATGAGAAATGTTTCCTATCTTCCTCTCTGGTAGCCATTAACAAATTCAGCTTCATGTTGAAATCTTCATCCCGCTTTCTGCGTTCCTCTTCCTGCTTTCTGTACCCTTCATCGTGCCTTTGTTGTTCCTCTTGTCGCTTCTGATCCAATAAGATCAATTGCAGCTTCAACGACTCATCCCTTTTTTCTTCCCCCTTTTTGACAATATCAAGAACAAGGGCCAGTTGCTGTTCCACACGACGATCTATAGCTTGATATAGAACAGTGTAGGGTAGAGAGTCAACAACTACATAGAGTGGATCGGGAGACAGGACTCTGTCAACTGTGGTGAGTGCTCTAGAGATGTCATGTGTTTGATTGTTAGAGGAAGCAGTAGAGAGCTCTGGAGGTGGAAGGATTCGCTGGGTGTCTGTTTCTTCCCCCTGTTTTGTTGCTGGGGCTTAAGCCTTATCGACGACTGCTTCTGCCTGTTGCTGTTGTACCAGCTCAGTAATTTCATCAGCCAACTGTATTTGTAGAGCAGATGTCGTTGCTGCTTCTTCCTATCATTTTTGCTCACCAGCTTGGGCTTCTTGTTGTATCTTCAGTTCAGCTGTTGCTTCTGCTTTTATCCTGAATCTGTCTTCTTCTTCTATAATCAGAAGAGCTTTTCGGTTGGAATAAGCTTGTACACAATGGTAGCGGTGGATGAATCTGATTTGAAGAAAGCACTTGGCCAGAGTGTGCATGAATAGAATTTCCAAAGCACGAGTGGCAGTAGCAGTATATGTTAGAATGTGCGACAACTGAATAGCTTCAGTTAATTCAGTCATCTCCTCCTTCCTGAGTCTTTCAGCTTCCTCATGTCATTTCTTTTCCAGTGCCTGTGCTTCTTCATTTTCAAGTTCTAGAAGTTCCAACTGAACTTCATCGGTTTGAGACATTATCCACCGGTGAAGGTTTTGCAACTGTACAAGTTTTGCGTGATTCTCTTTTATCCGGCGACGAACATGCTCGAGGTGTGATTCATCTGTTGTTCATGCGGTAGAAGTTGAGAGAGCTAATTTTTCCCGATAAGATCTGGAAGTGATAGTTGATTAACAGAACTTGTCCCTGGTGGTGCAGCAGCATCTAGAGCTGGCTTGTCCTGTGCCATGTTAGTCCGTTGATGTGGTGATGCAAGTGGGTCACCTGGTTGTTCTTGCACACTCTTTTTAACATTTACTGTAGTAGGTTTTTCTGATGACGTTCCCCTATTTCTGACACTAACTGAATAATCTGCTTGAGGGATGAGGGTGAGGACCGGTTAGCTTTCGAAGTTATACTATCAATAGATGATGGAGTAAAAGGATGTTGATGATGAGATTCTTTATCTGAATGAGGCGGACATTGAAGCACTACAATAGGAACAATATTGTCTCTGGTGTTCCTTTCACATTGCTCTACTTGTTTGCCCTGGTTACTCCATTCCCTTTCTTCATCCAGGGTGCTTGTTCGGATTAATCGCCTCCATTTCCTAGTCGTAGTTGATGGTAGAGCGATGTTTGCTTGTACTGATTCCCGAGCTACAGCTTGTGAGATGCCCTCTATAATGACATTCATTTCTTCTTCATCATTATTCCCTTTCAATTCTCTCTTGTAGATCTTATCTCCATAAGGTAGAAAGTCTGATGAAACTAGATATTCGCCCTCGTCTCTGAGACCAATAAGTTGTTCAATCAAGTAGCTGACTTTAAGACCAAAACTAACTCTAGATTTTAACTTCTTGGTCTCTGAAATAGTCTCATTTTTCTTGGCATTCTCAAGAATATGCCCAAAAATGAATTATGCCCGGCTGCCACCAGGATTATCGTCCAAAACCATCATTACAGCTTATTTTGGTTGACTAATTTCAGAGAATGATCCTGTGCCGTAGTAGAGCATTCTAAGAGTGATATTACATAGAGTTTTGTACAAGGGTTTCACTTCTGAAACTCTTGTCGGTAGACGAAAACCATCTTTGTGTTTAGGCTTCTTCCATTCATTCCAATGTCGTTCCTTCGCTCCCTCCTCATTCTTCAGGTAACCGACAACGTTTTTGCCAGTTTTGGGTAGACGAAAGAACTAGGCAATAGTATCAACAATTATTACCAAAGGAATCTTGTTAACGTTGGTTTTGAATGATTTCCCATATGGATTGATAATTGTATTTTCATAAAATTCAGCAACACGATGAGGCTTGAATTTCTGAGTACATAAGTCAAGGAACTGTACAAGCTTTTCTTTGTTCAGCATATTGTAAAGTCTCTCATCGGAGCACATGTAGTCAAGTTCTTTCAGATTTAAGATCTTTTCTTTAAATAATTGACTTACCCGAATTTCTTTCTAGGAGAGATCAACAGAATCGATGATGTCGCTCGATAGCCACTTGAGTTCTTTATGAGTGCGTCCTTGAGCAGTCGTTGCTGTTCTTGATTTCATGGATGCACTTGGACTTTCGTCAGATTGAAACTTCCTCTTCCCCATAGATTTGAAGGCAATGTGGTTGGAGAGATGATTCAAGATGAACAGTGGAATGAATTTGGGATTTAGGGATTTCAAAGATTTTTTTATGAAGAAGAATGATTTCGGCGGGTTGATCTGAGAGTATTGATGTAAAGAGATCCACGGTTGGGATGTAATTTTGCCATAGGAAATCTTCGGTTGTGATACACCATGACGTGGAACGTGGTTGTTCCTATTTTGTCGTGGCGTGAGCGTAACGCATGATGGTGACTCCATCCCTTCACCTAATGCATCATAAGTCTGCTCCCTTGTAGACTCTTATTGCTGACTGTTTATAGTACGACTTGTTCTTGTGTCTGGATATTGAAGTCAGTTTTTTTTTACTCAGGAGCCTCAAAACAGATGAAACAAGTCTTCAATTTCCAAAACTGTTGTAGATCTCCTTTCTTGTTAATGTCAGTCTGAGAGACCGAACACTTAGTTCCTAACTTAGTTTCGATCTCTTCCCTTATAAATAGAGAGTCTGATTCGTCCATGTGTCTATGCACATTTATTCCAGTGGAGTGGTTGAACATGTCGTCTATAAATATCGCCTTTTCATAGACCAGAAAGGTGCATACACCCTTAATTTGTTCAAAGAGATTATTTATCTCTTCAGAGGATTGGCTATGTCTCCCAATGCTGAGATAATGAGGAGAAAAAATCTTGTATCCGTCAGGGCGGATGGTAAAATACTGGAATACGCCTGATGACTCTGTTATGAGGGCTTTGAAGGCTAATATGTTGGATTCTTTCGTGACTCGTCGGCCTTATAATTTCCATGACGACGTGGTGCAGTTGGTGGTTAAGGGGAGCTATGTGACTGATGGTCATGAGATTCATGCCTTTCTTCATGAGCAGAAAATATGTTGGTCTCTGGAGTCCTTTTTCCTTAACTTCGGATTGTCGTATGGTATGGGACCGCTGATGGATTATCGAAACAAAGAGACAGCGCCAGAATGGTATGCCTGGCAAAAATGGCGAGGGACTCTTGTGGAATTTCATCCAACAGTTTGCTCGAGCAACCTTTCTCCTGAATATATGGTGATATTTGATATCATTAATCAAATGATTGTTGGAAATTCTGCTCAAGTTACAAGCTTCTCTCGACCGGTGTGGAAGGCGATTATGGCTTTTGATGATAGGGCAATGGTAGACTGGGCGTCATTTGTATTTGATCAACTGAGGTGTGCCCATGAGAGTCAGCCAACTCATCCTATCCCATATGGGATACCCTTAAGTTGGTTGATTGAGCATTAGTTTCCAGGGTGCATTCGCGGTGGCCGATCGAACATCTTAAATTTAGATTTCTATCCTTCATAATCATCTTCTGTCATATTTCGCTTGTAGATCTGCTGACTAGAAATGCGCTCTTCCCCTTTTTATTTTTCATTTCAGACTTTGTACTGAGTATATAATTTTAAATGAACAAAATTTCCGCTTGGTTCATTTGTTGATCAAAGTAGTCTTGTAGATGTATCTTGTGTTTCTTCTGTAATCAAGATATTGTTGGGATTGTATACTGAAAGCATATATGATTAAGTGTTTCGTACACTGGTATTCATGTATGTATCCGCAACAATGCTCGCTGTCTGATAGAACAATCATACGACGAACTATAATATCCTATTATCTCGCTGATAGGGATGGCCATGTGGTGTGACCACAGCAGGA
>JAPKLW010000742.1:32743-46663 GCA_026898455.1 Plectranthus barbatus
TTCACCGTTATCATTCTCCGATCTGTCCTGTGGATCAAACGGTGAAACAAGGTACAATCTATAATCCACCCTATGCAATTTAATTTGTAGGAGCATGCATAGGCTTTCGCATGGTTCATTTAATTGTATTTATTCCTGGTATCCTAAGAACGATCCTTGGCAAGTTTAATGGCAATTAATATTGCCCGTCGTAGACTCAAACCCTACAGATATTATGCGCCCTGAGTGGCCCTTATCCTAGGATTTGATGTAACGTCTGAGCTTGTACCTCTGAGAGCTGTCTCTTGTAGACATTTCTCTATCAGACCGCAGACCTAGTTGCCACATGTTCTTTCATGAGAGGCTAGTTGTGGTTGTTGAGCATTAAATACCTGCCTGGTGACTTCGGACTTCGTGTCATAACTAGTTATGTCATGAAGATTTTTGCCATCCTCCTCGTTTTATGCGTAAGCTCATCCATAAATGAGGTCCATAACCATCTGTGGTGTGTAGCCCGGCTCACATTTTTCCTTTGAGTATAGAATTTATTCTAAAGAGGCGACCTCTCATTCTCCTCCTTTTCCCTTTTAGAGTGGATGATTTCAAACGTCATGGAGGAGATTGGAAAAATTCCCATTCGAAGAAATAGAATTCTAGATAGAAGAGGAGTGTCAGCATATCACTGGAGAGTCCCAGGTATGGATCATTGGTTGATGATTCGTCTTAGGGCCAGTGGATTGGATAGATTTGTGACTGTTGAGCCTCATTGCTTCCATGAGGAATTGCTGAGAGTGTTTGCTTATTACTCATCAGTCACTGAGAGTGAGATTTTCTGTAATCTCAATGGAAGGGAATTCCGCTGGTCTACAGACTCCTTTGTAGCAAATTTTGGATTACAGCGTCATTATGAGAGAACACTTGTCATGGCTTATAGAAATGAGGTAACAAAGCCTGAGTGGTCCATATGGCCTGAGTGAAGACAGGGAAACATTTGTTTTCATCCATCAGCTCCAAGTAGATACCTCAGCCCACCCTGCAAGTTATCCTTCGATGTAATTAACCAGATGGTTGTTCGCAATTCTCCGGAAGAGACTAACTTCACCCCGCCTGTCTGGAAAGCTATGATGGCATTTGATCAGAAGGGAGAGGTTGACTGGGCAGGATTTATCTTTGAACGCCTGAGGATAGCTCTTCAGAATCTGCCAGATGCCACTGTCCCATATGATATGTAGTTGAGCTGGCTATTGGAGTGGAGTATTCCTTATCTCAGGGACGGTCCTTCGGGTTTGGTTGGTACGGATTACTATCCTTCTCGTCCAATCAAGTGGTACTTATATCCTGATTGATGATGAACGATATGGTGATAACAGTTCCTTTTGATGTTAGAGAGTCGGTATGGCTCATTTCCATTTGTATCCATCTTTTATAAATGAAGGAACTCTTGTTCTCTTTCTGATGTCTTCCACAGCTCCAATCATATAACAATATGTAATTGACTTAACTACTATAATAATCAAGTGCAATTAACCAGTTGCTGTAATAATCACTTATCGTCTCCTTCTCTTAAGACATCATCAAACTCAAGAAGACCTAGTTTGATGCATAGCTCTTTGAATCGAGCCTCAGGTAGCGGTTTGGTAAATATATCCGCTAACTGATCATCAGTTATAATGTATTCCACCGGGACATCCTCCTTTTCAATGTGATCTCGAATGAAATGATGATGGATATCAATGTGCTTAGTCTTCAAATGTAGAACTGGATTCTTTGAAATAGAGACTACGTTATTGCTATCACAGTAGATAGGAACACATCCTGTATCTATTCCATAATCCTTAAGCTGTTGAATTATCCACAGCACTTGAGCACAACAGCTGGCTGCTGCTACATATTCAGCCTCTGTGGTTGACGTAGCCACCGAATGTTGTTTCTTGTTGAACCTACTAATCAATTTATGTCCTAAAAACTGATAGGTTCCACTTGTGCTCTTTCTGTCAATTCCGCAGCCTCCAAAATCTAAGTCAGAGAATCCATTTAACATGATTCCATCAGTTTTGGGATACCAGATACCTAGAGACTCTGTACTCTTGAGATATCTAACAATTCTCTTTGCTGCATCCATGTGCCATTTCTTTGGGTTTTCCTGAAACTCGCACATACTCTGATGGAGATCTAGTTGGCAAGATTTATCAAGATATCATACTCCCACGGCATAAGATATATCTGGTCGGCTGGCAGTTAAATACAATAAGTATCCAATTATTCCTCTATAAGTTGTCGGGTTGATAGGTTCTCCTTCTTCATCTAGAGTGATTTGAGAACTGGTGCTCATAGGAATCCTTAGAGATTTTGTCTTCTCTGGACAAAACTTGTTGACCAGATCTTGAGTATACTTCTTCTGACTGATGAAAATCCCTTCGTCAGGCTGATCAACTTGCAAACCAAGAAAATATGTCATTTTTCCCATCATGCTCATTTGAAACTTGTTCTGCATCAATTGGGCAAACTTCTCACATAACTAGTAGGATGTCCTCTCCATCCCATATCTTGAATAGAGATCGATCTATTGCACCCTTCTCAAAACCACTTCTGAGAAGAAACTGCGAGAGATTTTCATACCATGCTCTTCGTGCTTGCTTTAGTCCATATAAAGTTTTCCTTAACTTGTAGACTTGGTTTTCTTGCTCGAAACCTGGGGGTTGTTCGACGTAGACTTCTTCCTTTAATTCTCCATTGAGGAAGGCACTCTTCACATCCATTTGAAGAACTGTGAAGTTGTGATAGGTTGCAAACGCGAGGAATAGTCGAATCGCTTCCAGTCTGGCTACTGGTGCAAATGTCTCATCGAAGTCTATCCCTTCACATTGAGCGTAAGCTTTTGCAACCCACCTTGCCTTATTTCGAACAATGGTACTGGTCTCATCTCTTTTATTCTTAAAGACCCACTTGGTACCAATTACAGACTGATGTGTGGGTCTGTCTACAAGATACCACTCATTGTTGCGAGCGAACTCATTCAGTTCCTCCTGCATCTCATTTACCCAGTATGTAGATTGAAGGGCTTCTGTGATCTTCACTGATTCGATCTGAGATAAGAAGCAAGACATCAAAGTTGTTCTCTGTCTGGTTCGAACAGGATTTCCAACATCATCAAGAGTAGCTTCCTTGGGATGATCTCTTAACCAGCTGGGTTTCTTTGCTAGTTCGTCATTAGTGCTGGTGGCTGGATCTTCAGGAACTGTAGAAGGTTCCTATTGAGTTAGTTCATTTCCAGTTTCTGAAACTGTTTCCTCCCTTCCTTCAGAATCTCCTTCATCTCCCGATTTTGGAACTACATCCTGGACTGCTGCTGAAGTCTGAGCAATAGTTGGGTCCTCCTTGGTCAATGATTTCTTGGCCTCATCATAATGGGCTTCCTTGGATTCAGCTAGATCTTCTTCCAAAATCGCATCCTGTTCTTCTGGAGGCTTCTTTTCATTTGAATCATCTAAATGTGTATTCCTTAAGGCCTCAGCGATGGCACTTGCATCATCAGCCTTCTCGATTGTTTGGAGTTCAGTCGAGGGAGCTGGAGTCTCAGGTATATCATTCATAGATCTAGTCAGAAGAACTTTCTGATCTTTATCAATATTACTTTTGGGTTCCTCATTGACATCAATGATCTCATGATTTCCTAGACTCAGTTCTTGCAGAGTCCTACGCACTAGAGTAGCTTCATCAAAAACAACATGACATGTTATGTCCACAAGCTGGGTTGTCTTGTTAAATACCCTGTATCCCTTTTATGATGGATGTCCATATCCAAGAAACACACCTTCATTTGCCTTAGGGCTGAAGGTACTCAACTTAAATTTCCCATTATTGTGAATATAACATTGAGAACCGAAAGCATGGAGATGAGCTATAGAAGGCTTACGACCATTGTAGATTTCGTAGGGAGTTTTGTGAAGTCGCGTGTTGAATGCACTTCTATTTTATGTGTAGCAGGTTGTCATCAAGGCTTCTCCCCAGTATCCTTTGGCAATGACAGTTTCAACCGTCATAGTTCTCACTGCTTCTTTGAGAGTTCTGTTCATCGCTCTGCGAGTCCATTCTGTTGAGGAGTTCTTGGAGCAGACTTCTCATGACCAATTCCTAGCTCAGCGCAGAAATCCATTAAAGGTCCATTGCAGAATTCAGTTCTATTATCTGACCTTATCCTCTTCACTTTTAACCCTTTTTCATTTTGAAGACGATTTATCAGTTCTGGTAGATGATTCTTGACTTCATCCTTGGACTTGATAAGCACCACCCATGTATAACTTGAGTAGTCATCAACGACTACCAATGTATATTTTCTTTTTCCAATTGTGAGAGGGGTAACTGGGCCAAACAAATCCATATGAAGCAGTTTTAGTATCCTCTTTGTGCTTGCTGTTACTGGCCTGGTCTTGAAGGAGGCTTTTGTTTGCTTTCCAAACTGACACGCTTTGCAAACTCCTTCTTTGTGTAACTTCTTATCTGGCAGTCCTTCAACTAATTTGTGCTTTGCCAGATGTTGGATCGAGTTGAAGTTTAAATGACTAAGTCTCTTTGCCATAGCCAGTTTATTGCTTCTGAGGAGTTGATTTCTATGAGGCATGTGCCCTTTATTCCACTGGTCCAATCTACATAGTAGAGGCCTCCCCTTCTGATTCCTCTTATTATGATCTTGCGTGACTCCTTGTTTATTATTTGACATTCTGATTTTTCAAATCTGACAATGTAGCCACTTTCGCTCAGTTGACTTATACTGAGGAGATTGTGCTTCAAATTCGTGACCAAGGATACGTTCTGAATAATTATCCCATTGTTCTCCTCGTATCCTATCCCAATCACTTGACTTGTGGCCTTGTTTCTGAAGATGATAGTTACTCCTTCATATATTTCCAGGTCTTTGATTAATCCTCTTTCTCCTGTCATGTGGGTCGAGCATCCGCTATCTAATATCCAAGTTCTTGTCTTTTCCTGTGGATTCCTACTCTGCAACACAGAAGAAATTATTTAGGTCCCCGTATCCTTTCGGGTCCTACAGGGTTAGTCTTGTGAATCCAACCTTTTGGTATCCACACTTGTTTTACTTTCACAGTTTGTGAAACTAAATTGCCTTTCTGGTTATGATTAACCTTATTTCTGAGAGAGAGTGTGATGTGTGGATGCATGCCTTTTAGGTGTGTAACTGGTGAACTCTTCCTAAACTGACTGTTCTGGAAGGAGTTTTTAAAAACTCTTTTAAGGTGTGTAGTTGTCATAGTCCTTCTAATTTAGAAAATGATTTGGCTCTGGCCTCAAATAGGTGTGCCCCCTATTTAGTTGATGGGTATGAAAAGTAACAACATTATTCCAGCTTCTCGGATTGAAGTCTGATTGTCGAACAGACTTCCTTGCTACATGTGCATGTTGCTCAGTTGTTCTTGTTGGTAAAACTGGAGTCCATGCGTAGGATACATTATGCTTATCCAGTTCTGAGAGATCGTCAGTTTTCCTCATGACAGTCTGCTTGTCAAGTTTTCTATCTGGGTTTGCATTCTATCAAGATATCAGTTCCATTTTTGACCCTGAATTGGTCTTAACATTCTGATTCACTGGTCTCTTGGAAACTGCCTTTCCCTTATCCAACGAAGTATCTGAACTGAGTCTTGCTTTGACAAAGCCTAAATGAGTATTCTCAGTTCTTAAGGTGGGATTGTAATTGTTCAAGACTTCCTCCTCATTTTGATATTCAATATATCCAAGTCCAAATTTATCGGATGGAGGTCTTTGAACACTTAGAATCTTACTTAGAGTCTTTGAGCTTCTTTTAAACGAACAGATACATTCAGTATGCTCAAGTTTCTTTAGAGAATCGCGTTCTTTGGTTACATTTTCAAAATCTTTGAACAATTTTACATGCTCTTCTCTTATATAATTTAATTCTACACTAAGTGATATATTTCTTTCTATTTCATATGTTAAAAGTTGAAATTTATAATTTTAGTGAGGCATTTTCACTAATTAGTGTGTCCTTTATTTCATGAAAAATTTCAAATTCTTTGATAATTTTCTCTAAAGTAATATCTTCCGAGCTAGAACAGCATGTTTCAGAGAGAGTATCTAAACATAAGGAAACACTAGGTGTGGGTAGATTAGTTATTACCAGGATTTTGCGATTTGAGGCGCTATCTTTGTTGTTGGTAACATCTCCATCTATGGCTGCCATGAAGGCAAGCAATGCTTCCTCATCCTTCTCATCTTCAGATGTGTAGTATCCATCATCATGGTCTGGTACGTCTGGTACTTCTGTTTTTATGAGCATCGCTTGGGCAACAGCTCTGGATGCTCTCTTCTCGAACAGTTTCTTTAATCTGTCTCTCTCCTCTTGAGAGACTTGAGGGCATTCATACTTCAGGTGGTCTGTGGAATTGCACTCGTAGCACGTGCGTGGTTCTCTCTTGATGAACCTCTGCTCTCCCGATTGTCCTTCCTTTTCCTTGCCTTTAGCTTTCTCAAGAAGTGCAATCAGATTCTTTAACTGCTCTTCCAGTTTGGCAACTGACAGTTCAGTTTCTGTTTTCTGAATTGTGTTGGAGGTAGCTGGTGAGGATTGATGGGCAGTTTTTTCAAGGTAAATTGGCCTTTTTGAACGCCTTTGGAAGTCTCTTTTGATGAAAAATGCTGCATCGATATCGATTGCTGAATTTTGAGTTCGAGTAGCTTCATTTTTGTTCACCATCTAGATGTCCTATTCATGGGCTTGAAGTTCATCGAACAGTTCTTTGGTGGGAATTTTTGAGAGATCCATGACCTTTAGCTTGGTGGTTTTAACAAACCAGTCTTCCTTTGGCAGTCTTGACAGAATTTTAGCATTCTAGTCTGCAACTTTCTCTTCTCTTCAAAGATTCTTCATATCACTGACGATGGTGTTAAATCTTGCCGCCATCGATTTGATTGATTCGCCAGGTAGCATCTGAAATGATTCATATTTCTCCAAGTCTATTTTCTTCTTATTGCGCTTCATCGTTTCTGTTTCTTTCGTAAGATTGTTAATCTAGTTCCACAGATCCATGGCAGAGTTGTTCTCCAACGCTGCGTCTTGAAGGGCTTCTGAAGGATTGCTATTAGCATCTCCTATGCGATGAAGTCGACTAGGTGACATTTCTTGTCCTCAAATGTCCAATCCTCCTTTGGCTTGTCTATGTATTCGACACCGTCTTGCTGGTCTGTTGTCGCAAGGATAATTTTGGATATTTGAATCTTTAGAGGTCTGTTTTCCAGGACTTCATCCATCTCTGGATGTTGAGCTCTTAGTTGAAGAAGAGATTTCTTCTTCCATACTTCAAACCTCTCTGGGTTGTATCTAGGAAGAGTAGGATAATTCATCATCTTCTAAGATTAATCTATTCGCTAAAGACACAATAGATAAACGCAGTTAGAGTGTAAGGAAATATGGATCCGGTCTTAAGCGACTCAAAAACAGGACAGTCTAGAAAAACCGACCTGCGCTGGTACCACTTGTTGGTCCCAGAAAAGAGTGTGAATAATGTGCAGCGGAAGTAATTACACTCTAATTATGAGTAGATCAAGTTTCAGTGGCAGCCTATAATTAACAGTTTTAATTTTAAAACTCAGTTTTAGTTAGGTCAGCAGATTAGTTATCAGATTTACAGTTGAAACAGTTAGACAGTTATACTCCCCAATACTTACACAGTAAGTATTGGAGGTTTCAAAGTAATTATGAAAAACTGTATGATGCGAGAAGTAAAAGAAAATAGTAAACGACACATGATATTATAATGGTTCGGAGCCTTAAGTCCTATGTCCACTCTTCGAATATCAAATCCAGCAATTCACTAAGTTGTGAAGTTACACTCCTCACGATCTATAGCCAGCTGCGACAGAAACCTCGGTCCACAACAAGGTGGATCACTCGCCCAGGCAGTTGCACTTCACTCATTCTTCAGTCTGTCGAAGACTCTGCGTCTTCTCAGTGGACCGGCTCGATGTTGGACTGAGGACAAACCTCCCTTTTCCTTCTTCGGTAGATTGGATGATTCTGTTCTTCCCAGAATGATGACTGGTTGGCGGTAGCCCGTAATAACCTATTCTTCATTTGAAAAGATCAGGTTGTTGTGTTCTTACATAGACAGTAAGAACACCAAGATACTAGATTAAGTATGCTTACTTAATCCTAGTATTGCAATGTCTCGCAGCAAATCTCCTTAGACTCCGTAGCTATGAATGCAATGAGCTCAATAAATGAACTACGGGAGCTATGTCTTCTCTCTTGAAGGCGCTTGAACTGTGAGAGATAATGAATGTGTTGGAGATTCAAATTGGCGTGTATAATCAGATGAGCAGAGTGGCAAAGGTTCTCAAGTCTCTGTGGTGCTATTTATAGGTGAAACACCTGAAACTAGCCGGTAGACACATTGGAGATGATGTCCAATCATAATTTATGCTCTTCTGAAAAGTCACTCGTCTTTCTGCTTTTTCTGCTACAATTGTACTGCTTTTCAGAGTAGTTGTACTTGTGTGTCAGACATCGAACATTGTATCCCAGTCGCATCTTAGAATAATTCTAATCCTTTATCATTGACTTCTTGGTGATCCCTTGCGACTTTGTTCGACATCTTTTTTTGTACGCATTTCAGTATGTGAAACTGTCTTGTTCGTGAAACTGTTGGTACATCTTGGCAGTTTCCGTGTGACAACTGTGTCCACAGTTTTTGCGACCTTGCCATGCTCGTCTTCTTCTTCTTGGTCAAGACAGTTTTTGCCTGGATGGTCTCTTCTCAAAAACTATTCCACAGTTTTGTTGACTTCTTTCTTCCTAGACTATTACAACTCGAATATCCTATACAAGGATTACATGAAGTAATAACTCTAAGTCCTAGACTTTGATATGCAGTTTTGACACATCAAAACATCAAATCAAGGTAGGATTTCTTCATCAATACCTAACAGCAGGTACAGGGTCACCAAAGTCAGCTCAAGAAGAAGAAAATAGCTTGGATTTTTTACGGTGGATGTTTTGCCCACATGATCGGAGAAAGAAATCTCCTCTCAAAACTGGAGATGTCAAGAGGACCACTAGTCAGTTTTGGATATGACTCAAAAGGGAGAGTAATGTGCAAAGGATGCTTAGAGTACAATGGAATCACCATTAATAACGTATCTTAGTCAAAAACCTCAATTACAACCTGCTGAGTGTCAGTCGCTTATCCAATCTGGATATGAGGTGACTTTTGCCCAAGAAGATTACTTGATCAACGACAAAGACTCCAAGAAGATTGTGCTTAAAGGAATAAAGAAAGGAAGTCTCTATTTTGTGGATAGGGAGAGCGAGAAGCCTGACACGTGCTTTGTCGTAACAAGCTTATCCCAAGAAGGAGTCAACTGGCTATGGCATAGGAGGCTGAGCCACCTGAGTTTCCAATCGATCAGACACTAAGCCAAGCACAAGCTTGTGGAAAGCCTACCACAAGTCGGGTTCAAGAAAGAAGAAGGTGTCTGCAGAGCGTGCAAGATGGGGAAGCAAACCAGAGCTTCATTCAAGAATCACACCATCACAGAAAGCACAGATAGAATCCTTAAACTACTTCAAATGGATCAATTTGGACCAATCAAGCTGCCAACCATTGGAGGAAAGAGGTTCACTCTCGTTGTAGTAGATGACTACCTGATATACACATAGGTAAGGCTGCTAAAGAGCAAGGACAAAGTGAAGATTCAACTTCCAGAGCTCATCCTTCAAGTGCAAAACAACAAGGGAGTCACCGTGAAGAGAATCAGATATGGCAACGAGACTGAGTTTTGTAACGGTCCTCTGATGGATTTCTGTGCTGATGCTGACATTGCTCATGAGAAGTAAGCTTTATGAACGCCCTAGAAAAATGGTCTTGTTGAGCGAAGAAACAGAATACTCAAGGAGGCAGTGAGGACTATGCTTGCTGAAGTTGACTTAAGAGAAGGCTACTGGGGAGAAGCCTTGATGACAGCGTGCTATACTCTAAATAGAAGCGCTATCAACAGTCACCGTCACAAAACCCCGTACAATGTCTACAATAGTCGTAAGCCTTCTATAGCTCATCTACGTGTTTTTGGTTCTCCATGTTACATCCATAACAATGGAAAGTCTTAGTTGAATACTTTTAGTCCCAAGACTGATGAAGGTGTGTTCCTTGGGTATGGACACCCATCATACAAGGGATATAGAGTACTTAACAAGACCACCGGACTCGTGAAATTAACATGCTCTGTTGTTTTTATGAGTCTATTTTAGTGCGCAGGACCTTAAAGGACCTGGAACAGAGTGATCATGAGATCAAAAATGCATGTGAGAAACTCAATTCTGTCAAAGAAAATTCTAATGAAGTTTCTTAGGCTAGATCTATGAATGATCATTCAAGTACTCCAGAGGACAAGTCCGGTGATGCAATCGACCTTCCTGAGGCCATTGGTTCTCTAACGATAACCGTAGGCAAAAATTAAGGGGGAACCTCAGCTTTTGCCGCTCACAACAACTTTGCAGTTTTCCAAATGGATGTGAAGAGTGTCTTTTTGAACGGGGAGCTCAAAGAAGAAGTATAAGTGGAATAGCCCCCAGAATTTCAAGAAGGAAATCAAGTTTATAAATTGAGGAAGACTCTTTACGGGTTAAAGAAAGCACCCCAAGCTTGGTATGAGGAGTTGTCTCAGTTTCTCCTCAAGAATCATTTCTGGAAAGGTAAAATCGATACAACACTGTTCAAGATCAATGATGGAGCAGGCATCCTTCTTTTGCAGACCTACGTCGATGACATTATATTCGGATGCAGAAACTTGAAGATGTGCGAAAAGTTCGTCCAACTTATGCAAAGCAACTTCCAAATGAGCATGATGGGTAAACTGACTTACTTTCTGGGTCTTCAAGTAATTCAGTCAGAAAGAGGGATCTTCATTAACCAGAAGAAGTATACCAAGGACTTGATCAGCAAGTTTTGCCCAGAGAAGACCAAGCCCTTGAGGATTCCTATGGGCCCAAGTGCTCAAATCAATCTTGATGAAGAAGGCGAAACAGTCAACCTAAACATGTACTGATGCATTATTGGGTCACTTCTATACTCAGTTGGAGTATGTGCGAGGTTTCAAGCCTATCCGAAAAAGTCGCACAGGGAGGCTGCGAGAAGAATAGTCAAATACCTCAAAGGGACGGAATCCTTAGGTATTTGGTATCCCAAAATGGATGATCTTACTCTAAAAGCTTACTCAGATTCAGATTTTGGAGTTTGCAGAATTAAACTGAGTTCGAACTCTCAGTTTATCAACAGACTCTTAGTTAGTAATATAGATCAAAAGGTGGGATTTCGAATTCAAGAGGTGATCACATCGATTACAATGCTATAAATGCATATCAAGCATCGATGAATCAGGATTTGACACACATATAATGTTGTTTCCCACACATCTCACAATGCACATCGTGAGGCAACGTATCCCAACCGTTGCTGAATTTCAAGAAACCAAAAGATTTTACGGTACATTTATTCATATTAAATGACCATTTTTTCTGCTATAAATAGGATTCATCTCGTTTGTCTTGAGAAACTTTTTTCTTTCCACATTGTCGAACCCTTCCTTCTGAGTTAATACTTCATTTTCATTCACCATTTTCCTTCAATCTGGCACAATGACGAAGGAGCCCAAGCCACCAGATATATCCTCACCACCCTTTTTGGGTGCAATCAAAGAGGGGGAAAAGAAGTTTGGAAGGTGCAAAAGTCATCAGGATCTTCAGCAGAGCAGCTCCAACAACAAAAGTAGAGGTAGAGAAAATCTCTCTGTTTTATGCTTTGAGTTTACATGGACTGCTCTAGCTTCAATGGAAGAGAGCTCTTCGTTGCACGATGCCACAAACTATGAAACCAGTCCATGCAGATGAATGAGGAGAGAATCCCGGAAGGGCAAGACAATCATAGGGGATGTTTTCTTTGCTCATTTCAGCTGCTAAACCAAAGAAGGAGCCTCCCACATGTCTTGCCACCGCTGTTGGAATACCTTTGCTAACAAAAACACCAGAAGACCACCGAGAATAGAGTTGCATAAGGCCGACATGTGGGGATCCTTAGACCATCTCTAACAGCAACCACCCCAACCATCCAACCACTTCATTATTTTATTAATTTCTCTCTCCTCCACATCATTAATATCATCCCAACCCAACAACAATAATTTTATATACTCTATCAGCAACCACCCAACCATCCAACCAAAATATTATATATAATTTTTATTTAATTTTATTTTTAAAATTAAAATTAATAATTTTAATTTTAATAATAAAAATTATAAATTATTATAAGGAAATAAAATTTAAATAAATAGTTATAATTAAAATAATAAAAATTATAATTTTTTTGTAAGAGAATTAAATAAAAGTAGATTTCATTTATCAAGCAAAATAAAATTACATAGATTACATGACAACATTGAAAATAAAGACGATTACATGAAATTAAACCAAACATTTAAATCACAACATAGGAAATAGAAGTACAATGCTAAATTAACATGGGAATAATTCTTGCATAAGACGGATTTTGATGGATTCTTCATGATCAGACAAGCTACCTTTACCAAGTAAAGTGTTGAGCATGTTCATCTTGGAAACCATTATGTTTGTTTGCACCTTATCCTTGCTTGCTTCCAACTTAATATCTCCCAACCTGTTCATTGCTTCCACTTCTTTTTCACGTGTGACCCTCATTGCATTAAGTACGTCAGTGTATTCATCAGAAACAATTGATTGTGAAGAAGTGACCTTTTGTTTTCTTTTACCTTTCACCTTGTCTCTGCCATTTGAACGACGAATTGTTGAAGCTCCACTAGCATGAACTTCATCGTGGGAGCTATTCTGGTTCTCCTCTCCTTCGGTGGTTCTTGATTTCTTAGAACTTCCACTATCACCATCAGCATCAGTATCTCCTTCAAGTACTCGACCAGCACGGCTACGATGACGTTCACCCCCCCCCAAGTTCAATTCCCATTTAGGATTATGACGCATAATCTTCTCAAAAACCTCAAGATGAGTAAATTTAGTAGATTTACCGCAACCATAAATTTGTTGAGCAACCTTCTCAACATCAGCATCGGACATACCGCTACTCTCTTGATTATACGCTTCTTTGTAAGCAGCTACCCATCTGGTTACATTTGTATTCAACCGCTTGGAACGGTTTCTCAGCGATTCAAGACTTCTTCACCTCCCATGAGCCTTGAATTGTCTGATCGAGCTTCTTCATATCTTTCCGATACGCTTTTCCACATTGTCTGGCTAGTTTGGTTTTTACCAACAGCCGAATTGTTGCTAACAGTGACCCAAGCATACATGAGTGCTAGATCTTCTTGATCACTCCAACCTTTTGGACCATTTGGAGTGTGTGTGTTTGGGGTTTCGGTTTGGATATTTTTATCAGTTGGGTTATATGGAAATCGAGGGTTTGAATAGGGTTGGAACTCTTGAGTATCAATATTCTCAATATTAGGTAATAATCTTGAGAATCTGAGAAAAGATTTCGCGAATCCATTGATAAATTGAGAGAAGTGAAGTTTGGTAATGAGTGAGATGTTTTTTGTGTTGGTGAATTAAAGCAAATGGCCTATCTATTTATAGAGAAAATGGAAGAGAATGGTTGGTGGGATAGAAAGGAATGGTGGTTAGAATAGAATGGTGGATAGGAAGGAATGGTGGTTAGCCTAGAATGGTAGATAGGAAGGAATGGTGGTTAGAATAGAATGGGTAGCTAGGAATGGTGGATAGGAAGGAATGATAAATATGAATGGTTGTTAGAAATTACATAAAATAAAACTAGAAATATAATTTGACAAACAAAGTAAAAATACTTCAAACACTAGAAAATACATAAATTACAATACTGGAAATACAATTTCACAAACAAAGTAAAA
>JAPKLW010000742.1:76835-209679 GCA_026898455.1 Plectranthus barbatus
ACTATCTTTGACACCATTGTGTTAAACTCGGGCACTAAATTATATCACACATTTACTAATAAAATACTAATTTCCTCTATCTCTACTCGCATTGGTATCTGTGCCATTTAGAAATAGGACAATTGTTTCGGGACGGAGGTAGTATAATGCAACTTACATAAAAAAATAAAGAATTATATTTTTAATCAACCAATCTATGAAACATACTGCAACTTTTTAAGCTTATATAATGCAACTGCGCAGACTTATATAATGTATATTTACAGGTTTATATGATGCAACTTACTATAGTAAAACCAAAACATACTTCAACTTTGCAGGCTTATATAATGCATATTTGCAGACTTATTTAATGCATATTTGCAGGTTTATATAATGCAACTTGCGTCAGAAAAATACACAACTATATTCAAAAACCTTAATAATTTCATGAAGGATAAAGCAACTGTACATGCGTATATACTGCATATTTACAGGCTTATATAATGCAACTTATATATGGAAAAAAATTATGAAATAAGCTTACAAACGCCACACACTCATCTCCCCCCTCTCACTCTCTCTACCATTCAATATGGGCAATGGTTGTCGGCAACCGAACACCGTCAGCGAAGAGAACATCGGCGAGCGGCGGTGGAACGGTCGCATCTGGGGCAAAACCGGTTATGTCTTCAACGAGTCGGGCAGCGCCTCTTGTGCCACCGGTGACAACTTGTCGTATACGCTTGCTGAGATCTCGTTGCGTTCACCACAATTATCGTCGGACTTTTACGGCGTCAGTCTGGTGGATGGTTACAACTTACCTCTGCTGATCCAGCCATTTGGTGGGTGCGAGTCGGTTGGTTGCATCGAGGATATAAACAAGAGATGCCCTTCGGATCTGAAGACCGCTGGCGGCGCCGCCTGCAAAGGCCCCTGTAGCGACGAAATTCTGCAAATAAAAATTAAACAGATTTTGAGGATGATTTTGATTCTCAATTCAGAAGAAATTTTAAATCGTATGAGAAATTTTAGGAGGTAGTTATGGAAAGAATAAAAAAGGAATGTATTAATTACTATTAAACCCTTCATGGAATTAATTAATTATTAAATTAAGTAATAAAATAAAATCCATCATTAAATCTGGATCATTCATATTTTAAAACTAAAGGCCCAGATTTATTCCCTTCTCCCATCTAAGGGAGACTTGTGATCTGGTTAGAATAGCCCTTATCATGAGAAATGAGAATAAATCTCGTCCATAGATTTGACAACATCAACGATCCAGATTATATAAGAGCTTTAACAAAAAACGCAGCATAATATCCTCATTTTACTTCATTGAAGGGCAGCATAGTCGTTACGAACGTATAGGGCGCAAAAGTTGTGTTTTGTTCATTTTATGTATTATATACTTCATTTTATCTTAGTTATACTTCATTTTATCTCAATTGCGAATCATTATAAAATAAATTCGATTCGAATTTTGATGTTACACGTGACATGCATTTTATCATAGCAGTTCTTCATTATATCTTAGTTATTCTTCATTTTATCTCAAATGTGATTCATTATAAAATAAATTCGATGTGAATTTTGATGTTATACGTGACATGCATTTTATCTTAGCAGTTCTTCATTATATCTTAATCATTCTTCATTTTATCTCAATTATTGTTCATTATAAAATAAATTAAATAAAATTAAAATTAATTTTTCGAAAAAAATGATTTCAATTCTCTTCATTTTATCTCCTATATACATTATTAAACGAAAAAAAATCAAAATTTTAGAAATAGTTCTCTTCAATTTATCTCCTCTATACTTGATTAAATGGAAAAAATTAAATTAAATAAAAATAAAATCAATTTTTCGGAAAAATTATTTCAGTTCTCGTCATTTTATCTCCTATATACATCATTAAAAAAAAATCAAATTTTTAGAAACAGTTCTCTTCATTTTATCTTCTCTATATTTCATCAAATGGGAAAAATTTAATTAAATAAAAATAAAATCAATTTTGCAGAGAAATATGTTAAATTTATTTTATCTATTTAAAACTTCATTAAATTAGAAAATTCAATTAAATAATAATAAAATTTAATTTAATTTTAGAGTATTGGATGACTCAACAAGGCAATTGAAATTTGATGAAAAATCGAAATTGAAAAGGAATTAGAAATCCAAATATGTAATAATGAAATTCGCGGAGGATAAAATGAAAATGAAAATTATTTGAGGAAGATACCATCAGGCTAAATGACAATGATACCCTTAAATATGTAATAATGAAGTTCGCGGAGGATAAAATGAAGACGGATATTATTAAAGTATGACCGCAGATCTTGTGAAATCAAAGGCTGAGATTTATTCTCATTTCTTACATTAACATCTATTCTCATATAATCTAACCTCTATATATATATATATATATATATATATATATATATATATATATTTTTTTTTTTTCATATTAAAACTTACAAATTATTAAAAAATTTGGTGATGTGATTATTGGTGATGATTTCATCATCATAACAAAAAAATCAATCCCAAATGTAAAAAAAGTAAAAAATGAGTATTTCTTAAATTTGTTTAATGTTTTGGGTATTTTCATAATATGTTTAGGGATTTTGGGTATTAAAAATATTTTTCACTTTGTAATAGATAGACTATATCTTTAATGAATAAAGTATCATGCGATTTTTGGTTGAGTTAGGCCATATTAGGTTAAATTTTTACTTGTATAAATGTTTGTTAGAGGACACATAAAGGATCATTTATTATTTACTCATTACGAATAACATCACATTCATGCGTTATTGTTCTCAAATCATTTTATCAACCCTTTTGTTTGATACAAAACCACCTACAGCAATTACCATAATAGATTAGTTTATTAATTATTTTTTATATTTGTTTTGTGATTATTTTTGAAAGTTTTATTTATGCAGAAAAAAAAATGCTCTTATGGTTTTACTTGTAGGAATAGTATATAAACAGGACATCAGTATCCAAATATCAATTTCAAGTATTTATCTATTGAAATTATGAGTTTTTTTTTATTAAATATCAAACTAAAACTACTTAATATTTAACTATTGAAATAATTAGTGGCAATTTTTTATGTGTCCACATATTCTAATACATCCTCTTGAACGTCAAAGTCTATTTTTGTGTTATCAATATTCACTGACTTCGGGCGATTGCTGTTGAATGGGCCAGTTGTTGTTTGGATTTGTTTAATAATTATACTCCCCCGTCCCACCTCAATTGTCCCACTTTTCTTTTTCGTCCGTCCCACTTCAATTGTCTCATTACTTAAAAAGGCAATTTTTTCACACTCAACAATAAAATATTAATTCCACTCAACTTAGTTTACACTCACGCTCCATGATTATTGTGCCCAAAGTTACGGGGACAATTCAGCCGGGAAGGAAGGAATATTATGCATGATTGATTGGTTGGAATATAGTCAAACTAAATACAAAACTCTTTTCTGTTTAAAACAGAAAACTGCACCATCAAAATTCTCTCACTGGTTTCCCTATATTCATTCATGTATGCAGTTTTAGCGGCTCGATTGGTAGGAATTGGGACATTACATGTTTGATCGAAGACTTTATCATGTTTGAAAGAATTTGGGATTATTTTTGTTTTTCCTATGTTAAGCTTCTAATTATTAATCCCTCCGTCCTATTAGATTATTTCATTTTAGTTTCGGCACAGAAACTAATGTTTGTATGTGTAGTAGAATTTATATTTTATTAATATTAAGAATATTTTTTTACATTTTAAAAAAGTGGACTAATATGGCGGGACAAACGAAAATGAAAAAATGGACTAATCTGGCGGGACGGAGGGATTATTTTTTTTAATTCCAAATTATTCTTTCAATGTCGAATCCTCCACCTCAAATAAAAATCCATCTACCAAGAATTACTAATCCTTTCCTCAAAATAGTATAGAAATAAATCTCACTTGTTAGAAACTTAAAACTAAAGAGATAGATGAAATAAATGCAAAAAACACATCACCAAACTGCTGTAAATTACTATTAACGTAAATTTATTTATTCATTTTCTCACTCAGAAAGAAATTAACCAATTGTTTCCTCCTGTTCCACACTAATGAATCACGACGAAACACACCGAAAATCAAAAATCGCCGCCATCTCGACGGTGGTTTTGATATGCTTCGGTCTCATCACATTCATTCTCCTTTACAACATCTGCGGCCCCTACTCCCACCGCAAGGCCACCGCCAATTTCTCCTCCAACGAAGCCCTCATCCGCGCCATCTGCAAGGCGTCTCGCGACCCCTCCACGTGCGTCTCCTCGCTGACCTCCGAGTGGAAGCAAGGCGGCACCACCGTGCTGGAGGCCGTCCACGAGGCGTTGCTTGCATCGTCGCGCCACCTGAATGCGACCGTGATGAGGGTCGAGAAGATCCTCCACAGATCCGCCGGCAATCAGAACCGCTCTGACACATCGAAGATATGCCTGGAGGTGCTGCATTACAACGACCACAGATTCAACATGGCGGCCGCCGCGCTGCCCAAGGAGGACATCCAGGACGCGCGCGCGTGGACGAGCGCCGCACTGGCTTACCAGTACGGCTGCATGTCGGGGCTGAAGAATGTGAACGACACGCCGCTCGTGGCCGAGACCATCGCGTTCATCAACACGACCTTGCTAAGGTCCACCGCCGACGTCCTGGCCATGATGGCCAATTACGATTACTTTGGAGACGACACCGGGTCGTGGGGCCCACCGCAGACCGAGCGGGATGGGTTCTGGCCGCCCGAATCCATTTCCTCCGGTTTCACCCACGGCGGTGTTCCGAAAAGGCTGAAACCCCACGTGACGGTGTGCGCGCCGCCGGCTCCTTCGCCCGCCGCTGGTGGCGGGATCCGATGCGATTACGACACCGTGCAGCAGGCGATTGATGCTGCTCCGAATAATTCGGAAACCCGGTTTGTGATTTGGATCAAGAGTGGGATTTATGTGGAAACGGTGCGTGTTCCGTTGGAAAAGAAACATGTGGTGTTGCTGGGAGATGGGATGGGCAAAACTGTAATTACCGGCTCCTTGAACGTAGGCCTGCCCAGAATGTCTACCTACAACTCCGCCACCGTCGGTAGATTTATTTTCATTTTCAATTATTTAAATAAGTTTCTACCCGCATCGATCATTGTTTCTGGAGCATTTATTTTCTGTGCCAAACCATCATGTTCACACACTGTATATTAATGTATCTGTTCATTACATCATTGTATTATTGTATGGAGCCACATGGTAGTTTAGGCACATGGGACCCGGTTTGTTAGTATTATATTTCTTTATTTAAAAATTGATGGAAAAGTAGTTCAATACATACACATAATCTTTCATTCTTGATTGAAGGAATTCTGGGAGATGGATTTATGGCGAGTGGTCTAACAATCCAGAATACAGCAGGTTCAGATGCACAACAAGCAGTAGCGTTCCGATCAGACAGCGATCAATCAGTGATAGAAAACTGCGAAATCATCGGCAACCAAGACACCCTCTACGCCCACAGCTTGCGCCAGTACTACAAATCATGCCGCATCCAAGGCAACATAGACTTCATATTCGGGCAATCAGCTGCAATCTTTCAAGACTGCCTCATCCTCATCGCCCCTCGGCAGACACAGCCGGAGAAGGGCGATCAGAATGCAGTGACTGCGCACGGCAGAATAGACCCTGCCCAATCAACAGGCTTCGTGTTCCAGGATTGTGTGATCAACGGCACAGATGCATACGTGGCGTTGTACAACAAGAATCCCAGCGTGCACAACACCTACCTTGGGAGGCCCTGGAAAGAGTACTCGAGGACAGTTTTCATCCAATGCACCTTTGGGGCTCTCATCTCCCCCGACGGATGGATGCCTTGGAGTGGCGACTTTGCTTTAAACACCCTGTATTACGGTGAGTTTGACAATAAAGGCCCCGGATCCGACACCTCCAAGCGGGTCAACTGGAGCAGCATCATCCCTGCTGAGAATCTTGATGCATACTCAGTTCAGAATTTCATCCAGGGCGATCTATGGATTCCTCCTACAACTCCTTGATTTTCTTCAGTATTCTTTGTCACATTCTCTTACTTACACATGTTTCTATGTATAGAAAGCGATTATGTAATTTTGAAACTGATATATACAGAAACAAGAATTGAGTGGTGGTGCTAATAACTTAATATTGATCTCCTCTGTTGTGACCCCATATCGATTCATTTCGAATATTTGTCAGCCAACCTCTTCATCATAGTATGCATGCCTAGTCAGCAAATTAAAGGAAGAAGTTTAGTAGCTAGGTTCACAGAAGTAGGTTAAAGCAAGCATTGCAGTTTTTGTATTCCGTGTTTTCATTAGTAATCTGCTGGACTACATTAGCTGGCTAATAGTTTTCAGGGATGTGTCGATCCTCCATCCTATAAAACATGGATTTGATATGAATGAAAATCACTCTGTTTTGCTGCATCATTCACACCTATTATGTGGCTTCATTCATTATTTTTATTCAAATAAGATGTTATACCAATCCACCATTTGCACAGCTTACTTGTGATAAGTTACATGACTGATATGGTAGGGGAATATCAATATTCTGTGGTGCCCCCGGAGCTTACACGACATACCCACATATTGATATACATGTATTCGAGATTTAAAGAAGAAAAAGGGTTTTGCAGCGGAAAAGAGTAGCAATTAATCTGGTAAGACCAGTTAAAAGAATCGACTTTATTCTATGAAAGTTACGCGGCGGAATATTCATCATAGAATAAATCATGAATGAAAACAATAACAATTTTACGCAACAAAAAATAATCATGCTTCGATCAAAGCAACCATTAAAGCTAGAGGTAGATCGAGGAGTAATTACCATTAAAGTTAACTGAGAAGAATTTTTTGAGATAATCTTCATTTTAAGCTCACGCATACCCTTTCTCTTTATTTTCATATCAATTTTTTTTTTTTTTTTTTAATTTTTTTTTATGAGGGGACTACCTCATAGAAACACTTAACCACCATACAATTAAAACAAAGAAACACAATCATTGATTGAAAAAGACACAATCAGAGAAACATGTGAATGAGGCAAGATAACAAAGAGGTTCAATCTCCTATTATAGCTTTCAACCCCAACATTTTTTCATAGACACTTAAGGTGGTATTAACATGGCATGCTTTTCGTTTATTTTCAGAGATTAAAATAATGGTAAACTTATCACCCCAAGCATCCAAATAATCATATATCAATTATAAAACATCATTTGCCCTCTTAAAATTAACCTATTCTAAGTCCAAATGCACATACTTGATCGTACATGCAAATCATATAAACATGTTTAAAGCATTAAAACGAAAGAGAAAATAGGCTTACAACTTGAGAGACTTTTAGCTTGGAGGGTGTTGAGGGACAAAGTTGAACCATAGATAGAAGTTGTATGGAATCCATCATTTGGGTTAAAGCGGGAGACAATCGAAAGAATCTGATATTCACCTGATTATGCAAGTTCAAGGCTAACAAGAGTCGCCAGTCAAACCTACCAAGGAAAAGATCGAGACGGGGAAGCCCTGACTCTGGGACGTGGTCGATCCGGCGATCGAACCATGGTTGCTGTAAAGGGAACCTTCGACATTAAGGAAGACAAATATGGACTAAGGGGGTCGAGCATTCACGATCACCAACCCCACAATAAAAAGGACTATTTTGTAACTAATCCCGGGACTCTAAGGATTAGGCCTTAATTTCGTAGTGCTTGGGACCTCTAGCCAGGCTATATGCACTTGTATAAATAAAAGGGTGAATACTGAAAAATAAATCATAACAACATCACCTCTCGCATTTCTACAGTACTTCGCTCTCCTGTGAATTCCATCTTTTCTTTATGTTTTCAATAACCGAAATTGAGCGTTAACAATTTGGCATCCTATGTTGGTGATCAGAATCAAGATGGTCCAAAATTAAAGTATTTAATTAAGCCATTTGGACTTAATTAAATTTGTAGCACCCCGACCCAGAAGTAGGATCCGGACGCTACCGAAGAGACACAAAAGAAAGAAAGAAAAAAAGAAAAAAACTACAATAGTTCTTTTTGTTTTTATATCAATTTGACACCTGGACGAATCACAATAAGTATGTACGAAGTTTATTACTCAAAATGCCAAATAAGAAATGCATTTGACAAGTCAAAGAACTAATGATAACCTGGATATAAAAATTGTGATTCAATTAAAAATGAAGTGTCAACACTACAATAAAAAGGTTAATAGACTACACCAAATAGACAACGCGAAAATGCACTAGTGTTGTCTATATCGTAAAAGACAACGCGGAATTAGAGACGCGTAGTCTATTCTGGGCGCGCTAATAGATGACGCGACTTTTTGCGTCGTTTATATTGATATAGACGACGCTAAATTTATGCGTCGTCTATATGAATATAGACGATGCGAAATGCCGCGTCGTCTCTGTTATGTGTATTCGCTAATAGACGACGCGGCTTAACGCGTCGTCTATATTTATATAGACGACGTGGTTGGCTCGCGTCGTCTATATTGATATAGACGATGCGTAAAGCCACGTCGTCTATTTTTTTTTGTAATATTTGTGCCCTAATTGCTTAATCGATCGAATGACATATCCTTGTATTCCTCCCTCTCGCCGCTGTATTCATCTCCCTCCCTCCCTCCCCACCGTTGAGACGTGCCCCCCGCCCCCGCCGCTCAGACGTTCCTGCCGTATCCGCTGTATTCATCTCCCTCCCTATCCCGCTGTTGTATTCATCTCTCTGCCCGCCGGTGTATCTCCTTGCCCCGCCGGTGTATCTCCCTCCCCACCGTTGAGACCTGCCCCCCGTCCCCGTCGTTGAGACGTATTCCGGCCGTATCTTCTTGTCACGGCGGAGACTGTTGTCCATCGTTGTGTTCGCCTGCGCCACCACGAACCAAGCGCCAACGGTGAACGCCCCCACGAACCATCGGCGTCCCCCACTCAAGGTATCTTCTGGAAAACTTGCTTCCTTCTCAACTCCATTATTTCTTCAATTTTTACCATCCCTTCTCCGATTTTTTACTTTTCCTGCTCAATTATACGCCAAATTGTTCCTTCATAATATCTTCTATAATGTGGACTAATTTCGTCGTTCATTGTTCGACTTTTATCAGGCTGGACCGAGTACTATTGTGAAGGTGAGTGAACAGCCTGTTGAACCCTCTCGCTCTCAAGGTCCAGATATCAAGGTTCCCCAAAGAAGTTCACAGGAAACAGAGAAGATCATTTCTGCTCGAGTTTCCGGTGTTAACACTGCATCCCATTCCCAACATGGAATGAGGCCACATGGTATGGTTGTGTAGATACTAGTTGCCTTAGTTACTGCTTCTTGGTACTATTGTTGCTGACATTTTCCTCTTTTTTGAGCAGCATCTGGTGGTGATAGGGAACACTTGCTGATATTAGTCAACAATTATAATGTTGCTAAGTTTTGATTCTTTCTTCATTCTCATAGGTGGATTCCGTCAGTTTTTATGCTACTTGATTGAATGAATGAGATAGTTCTTGTTTGCATTTGCTTATGTGAATGTGTGGCTTGAACACCAAATATTGATGGTTGATAAATATTTTTAAGGCTGATTGATCAAATGACCTATTAATGTTTGAAGATTACAAATTGATGCACCCCTTAAATAAAGTTTACTTTTTTTTTTATCTGAAAGTCCCAAATGTTTGAAGGCTGATTAGTCAAATAACCTGTTAATGTTTGAAGATTGCAAATTGATGCGCCTGTTTAATTAACTTCACTGTTTTCATATCTGAAATGCTAGTTATGTGCTATATAAGTTGTGGTTCTGGCAATCTGATTCTTGGGGTGGACTTCCTCATTTTGCCATATTGCTTGGAGATGTTTTTGGCTCTTTTTAAAGTTGAACTATCCCTGCATACTAGTAACCATTTCAGTTTGATAGAGGTGTCTGGCTCCATTTAATAGGAGTGTTGTTGAGCTGCATATTTCACTTGTGTTTGGTTCTTAGGGATATTGAGGCAGTTAAAGGTTTTTTTCAGGGTCCCTGTAAGAGATTTTTTTATAAAAAAAATGTTACATTGTGTTCTCGTGTTATCTTTAAATCTTGTCTCTGAAGAAGGATGTTGGCTACCGCTATTGTTCGTATGAGTCATAATATTTTCAACTATATCAGGTTAAAGCATCTGAAGCAGTTTTGACGAACACTTCAGGATCTGCAGCTGATCAAACAGAAATAGAGAAGCTTGAGGATCAAGCTGCTAACTTAAGAAAGGTACTAATATACCCAATTTAATGTTTTAAACACTAGAAAGAGAATTGGGTACTTGGTGAGTTTTTTTTAGCTTTTAGTGTCAAATCCAAAGTATATGGAGCAATGAAGAAGATATGAAGATATTTGTTTACTATATGCGTATAATTTCACATTCAACCCCTGAAAATTAATCCTGGCCCAATCCAGAACTTGGGCTGACAAACTTGTAGGCTGTATGGAAGAGTTAACTTGTTACCTACCCCTTGTGGGATTTAAAAGTTTCGTTTATGGCTGGTATTTCCTTGGTAAAGGGTTTGCTTCTGCAAAAGAATTCTCTATGTTTACAAAGATCTTACAGACTTGCTACTTTTCAGAGAAGGGTTATCAAAATGCATATAAGTGCTCTATTCTATTTTTGCTTAAATAATATGTTGATAAATCTGTTTGCTTTTTGTGACTGGGAATTTCATCTTAATCAACTGTAGTAACACTCTTTATTTCCTTTAAAGGTTAAATGTTAGCTTGCATCTCACTCAATCTGACTTAATTTTGTTATAATATAATGGGTGTATATATCAACTTATAGTATAATCTTTATCCTTTTTTTTACAAAAATATTTTTATAGTTGAAATTTTTGTTAAGTGTAACTAGCTGTTGAATTTGTTTGATTATAAATTTATAATATATTGATACATATTAATAATATAGGAGAATTGATCCATATACACGCCTCATTGATAATAAGTGGATGTAGAGCACAAACTCGAACAATATATAAATCTCGTGTAGTTTACTTTTTTACATTTAATTATTTATTCTCAACTTCTTTAAAGTCTCAACAATATAGGTAACACCATATCTAGACAATTATCCATTGCTATTTAGACTTAAACTATTCCGTTAACTAGCGCCTTCCGCACTCAAAAAGCCCAAACTCAACTACACAGGGCATAAAAAATTAAATTACATAATGTAATCTACATTTAGTAACACAAATACTAAAGTAGCAAAAAAATTATAAGTTATTCAACTTTAATAATTAATAATGAATGATATATTATCTTCACAAAAACTAATTGTGAAGATATATTACTGTTCTATGTAAAGTAGTGGTAACTGAAACCGTTACACGGTGGTGTAAAATACCTATTTACCTAAGACGTGTGATATAAGAGTTATACTATAGCATATAACACGGGAGAATTCCGTGAACTACGAAGGATAACCTTAATTATTATATGTATTGTAATGGAAACCGTTACAGCGTGGTGTGAAACACCAATAAACTTTATTATTTATTTAATAATATGATACATATTTTTAATGACTTTATTACTTATTTTGAAAGAATTGTAAATCTCATAGCATTATATAACATTATTATATCGTACATAACATTCATTATGAATTATAATTGATTGATATCTCGATAAGTATTAAAGAAAATTGGGGGCACAAAGTCTTCGGTGGTGAGTAGTTGAGCAATAATAAAAAAGTTTTTAACTTTACTAAATTTTAATAATTGACCACTTATTTATGACTTGTGAATAGTTCAATCTAATTCTGAACACCATGAATTGTGATTTAATTATAAGATAAATGAGAAAAAAACTTTTTCTGGTCTTTATTTATTTCGTTATGTTGATTCGTTATTGCCAAAGAAATATGCAGCAAACTTTAGACAATAATTTATAATATTATATTTTTGAAATTAAACACAATGTTAAATTAAAGTTAAAAAATATTCAACCCTAAATAAGTCTCTCACTTATTAAATAATCGAACCAAACACAGCCTTTAATTGACAACATAATTGCCCTTTCTTATATGACAGGAATGGATAAGGGGTGGATGTGGAAAAATAGATTAACAAAGGAGTATGAGGATGGAATCAATTCTTTTATTAATTTTGCTATTGAGAATGGTAACGATCCGAATGAGATGTGCTGTCCATGTGCTAAGTGTGGAAATCTTCGGAAAAATAATGTAGATGTTATCAAGGCACATCTGATCTATAATGGACCTGATTTGACATATACTCGGTGGATCCACCATGGAGAGATTATTAGATCTCGTAAGAATGACGAGTATGAAAGGATGAATGTCAATCATGAATTTTATTCAAATGAGCCGGTTAATATGGTGCACGATGCAAATATTGAGAATTCAAGTCATTTGCATAAAATTCTGGAGGAAGCAGAAATGCCTCTGTACCCTGAGTGTACTAAAATCACGAAGTTATCAGCAACCGTTAAGCTATATAATTTGAAAGCAAAATACGGTTGGAGTGATACTTCATTTACAGAGCTGCTGGTGTTGAAAAGAGAAATACTGCCAAACGATAATGTAATGCCTTCATCCTTGTACGAGGCAAAAAAGAGCCTATCCACATTAGGGATGAAGTATGAAAAGATTCACGCTTGCCCTCAAGATTGCATTCTGTATCGGAATGAACATGCTAATTTGGTGAGTTGCCCTACTTGTGGAACATCAAGGTGGAAGGTAATTAAGAAAGATAAAACTTTTGCTGGTGCTCCAGTAAAGGAGAGCAAGATATGTGATGGAGTCCCGGCTAAGGTTTTATGGTACTTTCCTCCAATACTTAGGCTTCAGAGAATGTTTCAAATTAAAGAGATGTCTAACAACTTAACGTGGCATGCTCACAAAAGAGTAAGTGATGGCTATCTACGTCATCCAGCAGATGCACCAGCGTGGAAACATGTGGATGAAAGGTGGCTAGAGTTTGGAAACGAACCTAGAAATCTTCGATTGGCACTTTCAGCAGATGATATCAATCCTCATAGTGTTCAGTCGTCCAAATATAGTTGTTGGCCAATAATTCTTATAACATACAACCTTCCCCCATGGCTATGCATGAAAAGAAAGCATATGATGCTCACTTTGTTGGTGTCGGGTCCTCGTCAACCTGGAAATGACATTGATGTATATCTGACACCTTTGATCGATGACCTAAAACAATTGTGGGAAATTGGGGTGGAGACATATGATGCGTATCGTGAAGAGAAATTTATGGCTGTAGGTATATACTTATAATGCATGAATCCAAGTGATGAATGTATTGTTGTATTTGAATTTTAGCTATTTTTAGTTTTTTTTTTAAAGAATAAAGTTGCATTATCTGAGCCTGTAAATTTGCAATGCTGAAGCCTGTAAAGTTGCATTATTAGCCTTTGTACAATGTATTTTATACGTAGTTGTTTATTTTTCAGATGTAAGTTGCATTATATAAGTATGTAAATATGCATTATATACGCCTGTACAATTGCATTATCCATCATTCCATATAATATATTTGTGTATTTTCCTGATGCAAGTTGCATTATATAAGCCTGTAAATATGCATTATATAATCCTACAAATATGCATTATATAAGCCTGCAAAGTTCCAATATGTTTTGGTTGGTTAGAAACATAGTTGTTTATTTTGTAAATGTAAGTTGCATTATATAAGTATGTAAATGTGAATTATTTACGCCTGTACAGTTGCATTATCCTTTAGGAAATGATTGAGATTTTTAGAACATAGTTGTTTATTTTACTGATCTAAGTTGCATTATATAAGCCTCCAAAGTTGCATTATATAAGCCTGAAAAGTTGCAATATGTTTCATGGAATGATTGAAGATTTCAGAACATAATTATATTTTAAAATTACGGATATTTCATATTTATATTCAATATAATGCAATAATGCATGACATTGCTAAATTAATTTCTTAAAATTTGAAATCCATAAAATTTGGGGATGGTTGTACATAAATTTAGGGATTTTATACTTTTTTTAGATATAATAAGTGTGTAGAAAATGATAAAAATAATTAAATTACAAAAATAATCATTAAAAATTTTGAAATCCCTAAAAAGTAGGGATAATGGAGCATAAAATTAGGGATGTTCCTATTTTTATAGATATAATGGGTGTGAAAAAGGGCAAAAAAAATTAATTTAGGAAAATCTTTGTCAAAATTCAAAATTCCTAAATTATAGAGATATTGGAGCATGAATTTAGGGATTTTCCTATTTTGTAAATTTAATGGGTGTGCAAATTTACTAAATAAACCTCCGGCTGGAAGTCTTTTATACTCGTTGATGCACCTTTTTAAATTTGATAAAAAAAATTAGATCATAACTGTCCAACAACTAAAATAGGTGGTCCAGATTGATTCTCTTCTCTTATCTAAGGGACCACTTGTGACTTTAACGCATCCCTATATTTATAAAAATAAAATATATATATATATATATATATAAATATATATATATCATCCTTATTTATTCATATCTATCATATCATTTTTTTTCCATCGATATCTATTCTTAGAGTCACTTAGGTAAAGTTTCTGCATGGCCAAAAAAAAAACAAAACACGTTTGTTTGTGAGGAAAATTGAAAGGATTTGAGTATGATGATATATGCTAAACAATCCAACTAAAGGTGATGTAAAATGGTCACTTGAGTCCGTTGTCGACTTGGATTTGAGGACAAATCCTTTTGAAGAGGAGGGGAATGATGAGAATCAAAGTAGTCCAAAATTAAAGAATTTATATAAATTACTTGGACTTAATTAAATTATTGAAGGGTACAAAATTGAAGAATTTAAATGAGTCATCTGAACTTAATTAAATTATTGAAGTTACGATTTTGAGAGATAAAGTTGTATCAAGATATCTTTGAATGAAAGAGAAGATTTGATTTGTCTTGATAAATCTTGAAATTTATTAGATTTAATTTCTATATTTGTTGGGATTTGATTTGATTTCCTAGTAGGATTTGATTTTCTCCCTATAAATAGGGTTTCATATTTTCGTTGTAACTCAGTTTTCAATTAAATAATAATTTTGTGTGTTATTTCTCCAATTCTGGAAACTCATGATTTCTCTCGATTACATTGAAATTCAAAATTGATTAATCAACCGGACTTTCACATCCGTTTGTGGCATCTTTACCATATTCAGTATTGTTGAGGCGAGTTGCTTACTGGGTCGTATGAGTTTGTTTCATCCTTGCCTATGGTTTGTTGAGGGTCAACTTCAAAGGTGCTGAATTTCCACTCAAATCAGTTTCGTCAATTCTGCATTGATAGTTCTTCAGCATCTTGGGGCGTATATGAGATTCATCTGGAATACGTCATTTGAAGGGTCAAATTAGAAATGTTGGATTTTCCACCATCAATTAGTTTTTATTTCCGCTTTCGCATGCATTGATTTTGTCGATTTCCTAGACTGCGATCTTAACCTTTCGGCGAAGATCGTATTAGTTGGAACCTAAAGAAAAATCGATGGAGAGCACATGCGACACAATGATTCAAAACCAGAGCTCCGTTGAGCTCTTACTGATGTCGATGAACCAACAAATGCAACAAACTACATCAAACTTTGAGAAGGAAATAGTTAGCAGACAGAAAGAGATTGTGGAGCTCCGCCGAGAAATAAAATCCATATGAAGCACAAAGGCTTCGGCGACCACGAATATTAAAGTAAAACTAAGAAACTTTACGAAGGACTTCCAAGAGGTAGAGACAGGGAAAGAGAATGAGGACGAGGAAGAAGTAGATGATGAAAATTAAGGAGATGGTAGAGAAGATGATGATGATGATGAGAAGAACGACGAGAACAAGGTGTAGGAATTTCGTTCTCGTGAATGAAATCTATTAATTTCTTATTTTCCTGAGCAGTTCACTTAAATATTATCACTCGTGCTTGAACTTAATCAGCCTGCAAGACTTTAGCACAATGAACCTTATTGAGCTACTCAGAGAATGCCCACATCCCATTTCTCAGATATGGTAACCTAACTCCAGTCATCAGAACGTTCTACACAAGCTATTGTTACCCAAGATGCGGGTATACGGACACATTACTCAGGCTCTCCACCATGGCAAGTCAAAGTATCAGTCAACACATGCATAATCCTGAACCTTTGTTAGGGATTAGATTCAATCAAGAAATGAGATCTTGTATTCTCAGAAGTCAGACAAAAGAATACATATCATTGTGGTCCAATCAATGCGCAACCGCACGTACCAGCATATCAAGTGATCATGACAGATCACTTCTTTCGATTATGCTGCAGCCTACACTGATAGACTCATTCAAGCTGTCTCGGCTGTGATCACTATATTTATATCTCACTAGGTCAAGGGATCATAGTGTTTTATGTGATCTACAACATGCCGTATGATCATCCCTATTGATGAGATAAGAGGATACCGTAGTTCTCGCATGTAAGTTTGTTTAATAGATAGAAAAAAGCTGAATGTATACACACTGTAATAAATCCTTTCAGTATACAAAACCCAACACAAAGATAAGGGTAGAGATGAAGAGACCGATAAAGAAAATGATGCAGAAGGAAAAGACGAGGCCCATGAAGAAAATGGGAGCAAGAGAAAGAAAGAACCCAAGTCAATCAATCTCAGATCAAGAAAGGACAAAAACAGAGGGTTCACTGAGAAGCAGGTGGTGGAAGGTGAAAAAAGAGAAACATGAAAAGTTTGGAGATCGAGGAGTTCAGAGGACATCTCTCGCTCCAAAAGAAAACCCATGCCACACTCCCTGGCACTTCGCCCATTCCTATAAAAGTGTACCTAGCTAGCTTCTACGATTCACCATTCATGAAAGCAATCTCACAAGCATGAATGCAGCAAAGATATGTTACGCTCGTCCTTGCTCCTTACAATGGGTTGATGGACCCTGATGATTTCGTGACCCTATACAAACTGAAAATGTGCATGGCCATCGTGGCTCCCGTTAGCAACGCACATGAGGAAGCCTACATTTTCCATATATTCATCTCCTTCTTGAATGGCCTAACACTGGAATGGTTTATATGTCTCTCGAAGCACTCAATCTCATCCTTCGCTGAGATACACCAGATGTTCGTGCAAATGAAGTTGATCAAGAAGTGGAATGACCTCTACTCTGTTGTACAGAGTGAGATCAAGTCTTTGAGAGATTACATTGTTTGATTCAACAAGGAGTGTGTAACGATTTTGAACTACTTGGAAGGTACTACTGTGCCCATGTTCATGAATGGACTCAGTGGGGACACCACATTGTTTTGAGAGTTAACGAGATATTAATGTATGTGTAGGAACTGAGTCTTCAATAGACAATGTGAATTGTCTTTTATTATTTCAGTCGTTTGGATCATTCTTAGGGTATACAAAACAAAGCAGAATGAATAAACCAGGTGAACCCTATGCATGCTCCTAATATTTAATTGCAGAGGATGAATTTACGGAATACTTGAACTCCAGCTTATGATTTCTATATCTGAATGGTGGCGTTTAAGAAATTTGGATGTGGGATTGATCACTGTAATTTCTACAGATTAATTATAGAAATAGTGGCAAATAAATTTGTAAACCCTAAGGTTATCGATCCAGGGGAATGAAGCAACGAAAAAATCCTAAATACTAAATCAGACGTTCTTAAAATACTGGTTAGGAAAATCAGATAAAAAGGTTTTGTTGTTTTGAAAATCGCAGTATTTGCTAATGGAAATTAAACAGGAAATTGAAAAAGCTTTTGAAGTCAAATAAGAGAAGTACAGATTCCAGGGATATCTACCTATCAAGTATGACATGTATGAATGAATTGATTAATTCCCAGTTTTAATTCCTCTTCGTAGTGAAACATCAGAAAAGTATTACGAACTTCTTTGTTTGACAATTCATAAAGTAGATTAATTAATTACCTATCTCCGCTCGGTCTCAAGATAAATTAACTAACTCCAAAGATCTACAGATTTATTCCTACAATCAATCTCCTTCAGTTACGACAAGAAAACAGATTATATTGTGAAAATCTCTTTCAATTGAAAACTATCACAGTTACGTCTCAAGTAATCAACTAGATAATCCTAAGATGTGGCCAACAAATCAAGATTATGAATAAGCACAGATTTCACAAACTACGAAGGGAAAGGGAAAATAATTCAATTAATCACAACATGCATACATTGATAGTTCGAAACCCTAGAATCTGAGGGAGAGATTAGTTACACATATTCAGAGTAAAATTCATCATAGAGAGATAAAACCTGAATTGCATAAAAACTTGGGTTGGAATGTCTTCCCACAAATCTCTATCTTCAAACATAAACCCTAGAACTCTTGGAATCTCTAAAATCTGAAATCTGGAATAAAACATGCTTAAAATTCGATTTTACAAGGTTATTTATAGAGGTGGAGGTGTATCATATCAAATCTAGGGCTAAAGATATGAAAAATCTCAAATTCAGCCAATTTCCCGCGCCAGGAGGTCCGCGTCGATCGACGCAGCATCCCCGTCGATCGACGTGGAAAACTGAGGTCAGCCCCGTCTGCGCGGTCTCACGGTTTTGGCCATAACTTCCTCATCCGAACTCCGATTGACCCGATTCCAGTTGCGTTGGAGAGCTAACTCAAAGCATCATCCATTGCCATGCACCAATAGCCCGAATTCCTCTTGTGGAAAAACTCTTCACTGCTACTCTTACACGTCACTGCTTTCGGAACGGTTTTCTCGTGAGTTTAGGCCTAAAAACCTGCATAAACATCAAAACACACCTAAAACCACCTAATATTGACATCATGCATAAAATATATATATATAAACTCAATAAAACTACATAAAATAATATAAATATAATATAGATAAGTGAGTGAAATAACGAGCTTATCAAACCCCCCAAACTTGAACGTTTGATTGTCCTCAATCAATAGGCAAGAAAGAAATCAAAAGATCAAGTGGTTAAAGTGCAATGCCTCACAAGATTCATCACAATCAAGAACCAAGAATCCACTATCCACAAGCAATTTGAAAGAGACAGAAAATTCATCAACCGTGGAAGAACTCACAGGAAGTGTATCGCTCAACTCTCAAGTGTTTAAGGTAAAGATGAAAGCACTCAAGAACATGTATGAAGAAATTTCTACCATAGGCTTGCAAATTTTCTAATATCTCCACTGCTAGAATGTGCACACAAGTCTAGAATCAAAAAGGACTTTCATTAGGTTGTAATGTAGGCTTTTTGTGAAAGGTAGGGAAATATGGCCAAGTGACTAAAATCAATCAAGTTGTACTTCCTTAATCAATCCAAACCACCTTCTATTCATCATCCACCTCATCTCCTCAAATATATCAACAAATACACAACCTCTATTTTTTTTCTAGCTCGTATTGAATCTCTTATGCTCTTTACAAATTTTTTTTTTTTTTCATTCTTTTCTTTTCAGAGAGCTTATGAGAATTCTAATTATTTCTTTGAGCTTTTTTTTCACACATCTTTTCACCACTAATTTATCATATCTTATCATGAATTCACCAATCAACCCCATACATACCACAACTCAAGACACGAGTGAGACAATACTTTTCTTTATCTCATAGACAAGGAAAGAAAAATTGTACAGGCTCAAAGTGGCTAACTAGGGAAAAATTTATTGTGAAGGGACAGTGTTTAGGATATTGGGTTAACAAAGATGGCCTAATATCATTTCCTAAACTTGTGCACACTATGCAGTCTCAACACAGAAAATAGGCAAGTTCTAGAGAAATCAAAACACACATGTGAATCTCACATCAAACGAAATAAAGGCTCAAATTCTCACACAAGGATTCAAAAATTTTCTTCCACAATCAATTTCAAATCAGCTCAATCAGCATGCAAGTATAAGTGTCAAATCAGTCATATCATGCGGTATTCTACATTCATAGGCATCTAATCACAATCTCAATCAATTCAATACTCAACCCTCAATCAATTCTAATCTCACAATCTCATTCAGGTTATCTCAAAACTCAAAATTTTTCCCACAAAATAGCATAAAAATACGAAAAATTAAAAACGAAAGTCGAAAAATTTAAAGATAGGACGTTCCATCTCTTGTCCACATCCCCCCAAACTTATTTCCAACTCGAAGAGTGGAATAAGTTTGAAAATCAGACT
This sequence comes from Plectranthus barbatus, assembly GCA_026898455.1. Lineage (NCBI taxonomy): Eukaryota > Viridiplantae > Streptophyta > Magnoliopsida > Lamiales > Lamiaceae > Plectranthus > Plectranthus barbatus. The sequence continues at coordinate 97,069 of JAPKLW010000742.1, forward strand.
AGAGAGGGAACGATACCTGGTAGTTGATCTCAGACATCAACTTTTTTATCCCCCGGAGTCTTCAATCATCATCAGGGAGGTCGGGTCCAGGGAGGTCCTTTCACGACCTCCTTTCCATCTTTGTTCTTGACAACTTGCATCCTCCGTTTCTTGGTGTCTCTCAATGTCCCCCCAATGGCGGACTTGTACTTCCGTAGAATTCGTAGTAATTTTTTCAACTTGCCATACCTGAGGTGTGCCGGAAGCTTCTTGAGTTTTAGAACCAGCGGATCAGAGTTAGATTGCAGCTTTCCCCGATTTGCATCGGTTGACAAGAATGAAACTGCCGCAATCCCTTTTCTACGTCGCACTGCTTCTGCTGACGAATGCTCCGAGTTTCGTGCGTCGATCGACATGACAGTGGAGTCGATCGACGAGGATCCTAAGTCTGCGTCGATCGACGGATGGTGTGCGTCGATCGACGTAGGTGCTTTTCCACGTTTTTTTTTCTTTTTCTGGCTGCGTCGGCTTGGTAACCGCTTCTGTTTGTTCTCTTTCTCCTGAGTTATTTCTTCAGATACATCCAGATCCATCACCAAATCTACAAGCTCATCATCCGCCTTATCTAAATCTGAAGACAAAAACAAAGAGTGCAGTACGCAGTTCTCCAAAGAGTCCGAATCAGTTTTAAGAGAAGGAAAGGGAGAGGAAATCATCGGATTTGAACAATTGATCATGCGGCACTCTTCCTGGTTGCTCCCTTCACTACGCTTCTGCACTGCTTTGTAAATGGGGAAGTTGACCGACTCATCATTGACTCGGAACGTCAGTTTGCCGTCCCGAATGTCAATCAATGCTCCAGCAGTCTTCAAGAAAGATCTCCCCAAGATAAGCGGATGTTGTGGTCTTCTTCCATGTCAAGAACCACGAAGTCTGCTGGAATGATGAAGTCTTTCACCTTCACAAGCACGTCTTCCACGATGCCCTTCGGGTAAGTGACTGATCTCTCAGCCATCTGTAGTGATATGGTGGTGGGCTTGATGCTTCCGATCTTCAACCGCTTGAAGATTGACATTGGCATTAAGTTTATGGATGCGCCGGAATCGCAAAGGACCTTCCCAAAGGTCTCTCCTCCAATGACGCAGGGGATCGTGAAGGATCCCGGGTCTTCTCTCTTCAGCGGCATCTTCTTCTGAATAATCGCGCTGCACTCCTCGAACAAATTGACCCTCTCGTGCTCCACGAATGATCTTTTTTGTGAGACCATGTCCTTCAGAAATTTCAAATACCCCGGTATCTCTCGTAGTGCCTCAATCAGCGGGATGTTGATGTTTACTTTCTTCATGTTCTCAAGAAAGCGTGCATACTTCTCGTTCATCTTTGCTTTGGCAAACCGCTGCGGGAACGGCAGGGGAGGCTTATACATTGGCAGCTCAGGGGCGGCCGTCGATCGACGAGCTTCAGCTTTGGTCGATGGAAGTTTTGATTCCTCGTCGATCGACGGGGAAGCATCATCGATCGATGGGGCGTCGCCTGTGACGACTTCTTCTTCTTTCTCGGCTTCTCCTTCATTTCGGGTGTCTGTCCCGGCTTGCTTGGGCCCTTCATAGGTTTTTCCCCCTCTTAGAGTGATGGCATTCACTTGGTTCCTCTGATTCTGGTTCTTGGGGTTCATCTGAGTGTTGCTAGGCGATTGCTCGGGTTTGTGCTGGGCTTCGAGGGCTTTGGTAATCTGAATGACCTCAGTCTCTATGATCTGTACGTGTTTCTCGACTCGGTCCACCTTGGTATCCACGGCTGCAATTTCTTGCTTCAACTTGGCTACAGTATCAGTAGAGCCTTCTATGAACTTGGCCAAAATCTCCTCGAGATTTGGCTTCTTATTCTCCACTATTTCTCCATCTTGCACTGCAAATCCTGGTGGTGGTTGCTCTGCAGCTTGGGGGTTCGCGTAGGAACATCCAGGATGGTTCCTCGCGTGATTGTAGGTATAGGGCTGGTTATTCTGTTGATTGTGTTGTTGGTATCCTCCTCGGTAGTTGTCTTGATAACCGCCCCTTTGAATGAAATTTACAGCGGAACATTCCCCCTCAGACGGAGCTTGCACTGGCTCTACTGCAGCAACTATTTTCTCCTGCTTCAGTGCAGTGAAATCTTCTCTGAGTTTTTTCAGCTCGGCTGCCAAATCGGGTTGCTCGGCAACTTTTTCCACCACTTTCTCCTTCTCGACCACCATCACTGGCCGAGTTCGGCTTGAGGACCACCGTTGAGTGTTGTTGGCCATCTTTTGGACGAATTCCATGACCTTCTTTCCGCTTTTCATCATGATGGTGTCTCCCAGTGTGGTGTCCACCAACTTGACGGTCTTATCATTGAGGCCTTCATAGAATGCTTCAGCTTGTTCTCCTGGCGGAAAACCATGTCCGGGACAAGATCTCAGCAGCTCTTTGAATCGATCCCACGTCTCACTGAAGCTTTCATCGGGTCTTTGAGCGAACCTGATGATTTCTTTCCTTCTCTGCCTGATGACATTCGGAGGGAAAAAATTCTCCAGAAAATCATTCCTCAATTCGGTCCACGTGCCTATGCTTCCTTTGTCCAGTGCGGAGAACCATGACTGTACCTTATCCCTCAGAGAGAATGCAAACAGACGCATTCGGATGGCACTCTTGCTGACTCCTCCAATCTTGACAGTGTTGCAGAGCATAAGGAACTTATCCAAATGCGCATAGGGGTCCTCGGTAGCCCTTCCTCCGAATTGATTTTGCTGCACCATCTGCACCAATCCGGTCTTCAGCTCAAAATTATTGGCATTGACGCCAATCCTGAAGTCTGTCTCCCTGAACCGAGGTTTGTACCGGTTCTGCATGGCTTCCTCTTCTTCCTCATCGTCGGATTCCTCTGGAGGGTCTTGATTGTCGTCCTCTTCATTGCCAGGATTGTCATCAAACAACGGGTTATGGCGAAGATCCCTTCCATTCGGATTGTTCCCCTCGAGGTCTCTTTCCAGATGGTATTGTTGGATTTGTGCCCTCATAGCTTGGACTTCTTGGAGAAGCACAGCCTGCTCCTCTACAGTTAGCACTGGTGGAGGCGGTGGTACGTTATCTTCCATTGTCTGATTACTCGAGCCTTCCTGAGCACGCTTATTCTTCCAGATCTTTCTGCAAGTGGCTTCAATGTCCGGGTAGTAATATAACGGGTCCTTTCCTCTGGCTCTTGTACTCATGCACTACCTGTACAGCAAAGGAGGTAGTGAGGTAAAACTGGAAAATATAAGAAACGAACTGAAATAAGAAAACTGAGCCTCTGAAATGACAAAGGCGTCGATCGATGAAACAAAACGTCGATCGATGGAAAGAAAAATGACTTCGTCGATCGACGCTAACTAGCGTCGATCGACGGGTAATACAAAAATGCGAGAAATTTTTTTTCAGAAAGTACGAAAATTACAGCCTAAATCAGTATTTCAATCACAGACTTAATAGTAAGATTAATTCTGTTCACTCCCCGGCAACGGCGCCAATTTGATCACTATAATTTCTACAGATTAATTATAGAAATAGTGGCAAATAAATTTGTAAACCCTAAGGTTATCGATCCAGGGGAATGAAGCAACGAAAAAATCCAAAATACTAAATCAGACGTTCTTAAAATACTGGTTAGGAAAATCCGATAAAAAGGTTTTGTTGTTTTGAAAATCGCAGTATTTGCTAATGGAAATTAAACAGGAAATTGAAAAAGCTTTTGAAGTCAAATAAGAGAAGTACTGATTCCAGGGATATCTACCTATAAAGTATGACATGTATGAATGAATTGATTAATTCCCAATTTTAATTCCTCTTCGTAGTGAAACATCAGAAAAGTATTACGAACTTCTTTGTTTAACAATTCATAAAGTAGATTAATTAATTACCTATCTCCGCTCGGTCTCAAGATAAATTAACTAACTCCAAAGATCTACAGATTTATTCCTACAATCAATCTCCTTCAGTTACGACAAGAAATCAGATTATATTGTGAAAATCTCTTTCGATTGAAAACTATCACAGTTACGTCTCAAGTAATCAACTAGATAATCCTAAGATGTGGCCAACAAATCAAGATTATGAATAAGCACAGATTTCACAAACTACGAAGGGAAAGGGAAAATAATTCAATTAATCACAACATGCATACATTGATAGTTCGAAACCCTAGAATCTGAGGGAGAGATTAGTTACACATATTCAGAGTAAAATTCATCATAGAGAGATAAAACCTGAATTGCATAAAAACTTGGGTTGGAATGTCTTCCCACAAAACTCTGTCTTCAAACATAAACCCTAGAACTCTTGGAATCTCTAAAATCTGAAATCTGGAATAAAACATGCTTAAAATTCGATTTTACAAGGTTATTTATAGAGGTGGAGGTGTATCATATCAAATCTAGGGCTAAAGATATAAAAAATCTCAAATTCAGCCAATTTCCCGCGCCAGGAGGTCCGCGTCGATCGACGCAGCATCCCCGTCGATCGACGTGGAAAACTGAGGTCAGCCCCGTCTGCGCGGTCTCACGGTTTTGGCCATAACTTCCTCATCCGAACTCCGATTGACCCGATTCCAGTTGCGTTGGAGAGCTAACTCAAAGCATCATCCATTGCCATGTGCCAATAGCCCGAATTCGTCTTGTGGAAAAACTCTTCACTGCTACTCTTACACGTCACTGCTTTCGGAACGGTTTTCTCGTGAGTTTAGGCCTAAAAACCTGCATAAACATCAAAACGCACCTAAAACCACCTAATATTGACATCATGCATAAAATATATATATATAAACTCAATAAAACTACATAAAATAATATAAATATAATATAGATAAGTGAGTGAAATAACGAGCTTATCAGGGATCCATTCAACACTGGTGTGTTCCAACATATCTGATCTTTTGATCTGTATCCCTTGATCCTCGGAGATATGGTGAGGATATGCTACCGAGTTCCACCAAATCCTCAAGAAAGTTGATCAAGCCTTCTTGATTGGTGTAGCCACCGCAGTTTCTCTCTCTATTCTGTACTCACATACAAAATAGTATGTTATGTAAATGTTTTTAGTATACAATCCCAACAATCACCCACTTATACTCAAAGCGTAATACCATTGCTTTATCAGAGTATTAAGTGTGCATATATCAAACCTAGCTTATTTACACGGTCATCATCTTGTGATCCATTTTACCTTCAGATACATACTATGAGAATGATCCTCATAAGTCCTCTTAGGCAAACACTGTTTAAACAAATCTACTAGACCTTTCATGTCAATCGCTCCTACTTTATACACATCGCCTCTTATCATGATTTCTCGTATGGTGTGGTACTACATATTTTATGTGTTTCACCACCTTGTGAGTCCTGAGTTCCCTTGAGTTATACTGCTTCTTACGAAGCTTATGAAGTCGTTACACACTCAGCCTTCATACCAAAATTTGCTACACACTTTTGTGTCAGATTCCTATAACTCCTCATCCTAAGCCAACACATAGTTAGAGGTCAATTTCCTTCTTTTACGATCCTCCCGAAAGTCAGATACCATACAACCCACAGGGCACATTACAAACTAATATGCGATTAATTCTCTAGGAGATATTTCACGTTCAGCTTCTTCTCTACCTTAGTCATAAATAGGGGTGAGCATGAGTCAAACCGGCTCGCAAGCTATTCGGGCTCGATTAAAAAAAACTCAAATTCGACTCGACAACAATCGAGCCGAGCTCGAGCTCGAGCTACTCGAGTATCTCTTGAGCCCGAGCTTGAGTTTGAGAATGCTCGGCTCGGTAGCTCGCGAGCCTAATCGAGCTTTTATGCTTTTACTATATTACCCTTATATATTATTTCATTTACTATTTTACCCTCAATATTATTAGTATATTCAAATTTTATTTTCTTTCTCTAAAATCCCATTACCCAAAACTGAAACCCTACCCAACGTTTCCAACATACGATTCTTCTCCAAGTCTCCAACCTACCCCCGCCGCAAGGCCAGACACAGGCGACACTTTGAGACACCGCGAACTGTGGGTATTTTCCGGCTGCCGATTGTAAGTCCCGACTCCTGACTGTGAATATTTTTCATCTCTTTGATGCTAAATCTTGATTCAATTTGGTAAATCCTGACTTCCTACTCTTTTTTTTTTTTTTTTTTTGAGAGATGTACACCATAAGGATAATGTAAAAGTAGTGAGATTATGACATGCTTCCCACTTCCCTTGCGTCTGTGAAAACACAAATTTTGTTTTTATTTATTTCCATCACTTCATTGAAATACTATTATCCTTTTGAATTTTTTGAAAAGGTTCTTTGCTTATAGTTATAGATTTTGATTTCTGAGGAATTTAATGCTTTCATTTTCTTATTTTTGCTTAATTTTTCAAATGGCCGAATGATATTGCACGTTTTTTGCTTTTGATTATAGATTCTGAGAATTTTTATGCTTTCATTTTCTTATTTTTGCCTAATAAGTCCTGTAAGTTTGCTTCGCTCTGCAACATTTAATTTGATATTGGTGTTTTCTGCTCCATGTTAATAAGAAGTTTTCAATTTTTGAAAATTAGATATTCTAGTACCTAATTGATTTGTGAATGCTACAAATTTTGTGGATGCTGAAAAATAGTTTGCCTTTTCATTTGAATGCAGGACTTACTAAGCAAAAATATTAAGCAATAATAAGAAATTTTATTAAGCAAAAATAAGAAATTGTTTTTAGAATAACAAATAAATGCAGCAACCACTGAGCCTTTATTTCTAGTTGATGAGCCTTCCTTTTTGTTTTCCTCATTCTTGTTGTTATTGTCTTTTAAGTGGTTATGACATAAATAATTTATATATTATTAATATCTTGATTTGAATTGTGCAGATTCACTTGTCGGGTTGATCGCTGGCTCGCTACGCATAATTTTTATATTTGTTGTTTTGAATTTAAACCAATATTTTTATTTTATTTGGATCTAAGTAAGACTTGTTTATTTGCTAGTTTTCATCCCATTTTGATTTAGACATGTGATATGGAAGTATTGTAGTTAAATATTGCAATTTAATTTTAAAAAATGGTATTCTACTAAATAAAAATCGAGCCGAGCTCGAGCTTGATGCCGAGTCGAGCTCAAAAACCAAAGATCGATCAAGCTCACAGGTGGCTTAATAAAAAATATCGAGCTCGAGTCGAGCTCGAGCTTTCACGAGCTTAGCATCGAGCCGAGCTCGAGCTCAAAATTCCAGATTCGATCGAGCTCGAGCTTCAATTTTTCAGTCGAGCTCGAGCTCGAGCTTTTCAATACTCGGCTCGGCTCGGCTCGTGATCACCCCTAGTCATAAACACTCTTGATTCAAGCAAGAGACTAAAACTTGTTGTGAATTAGATAAACATATCCATATCTTAAATGATTACAATATCTATGCCTATACAAGTTAACTGCAGAAGTAGACTCACCTAGAGCAAAACATGAAATATCTCCTAGAGATTTAATTGCCTATTGAAAGGTCTGGTTATTATCTTTTACTTCTATGTAGTATTTATAAGTACCATTCTTAGGAAATCTTGGATAAAATCCATAATCCTCTGAATTACTTAATACTACTTATATCGATGTAACCATATCTCTAGAAAAATTCTTTAATATGCCATAAATCACTGCTGGTTTATGTAAACAAGAAATGAAGAGAAATATCCATTTAACGATAATAGAAAACACTGTTATTTATCATGATAGAGAAGAACTCTATAAAAAAAAAAAAAACTGATAATCCATAAATGGAAGAGAGTTTTAAAACAAAACATCTCTTCAAAACTAAAACGTTGTTTTATCATAAACATAAAGTAAAATCTCCATCAGCTGAAGTAGCAATTTCCAACATTAGTTATGTAGATTATAATCCTGCCATCTTCAAGCCTTATCATCAACTTGAACCTCTGCAAAGTGTAGCAAACATGATTAGTAACCTCAGTAACCACTACCCACTAAGGAGCTGAAAATTTATACTAAACATGTTTCAACAACCAATGCAAAAATTGACGTATCTTGTCCCTTAGTTAGCAAATTTGGACAATTTACTTTTCAGTGACCCTTCTAGCCACACTTGAAACATTTGTCCTTCTTGCTATTTTTCTTTCCTTTGTTCCTCTCTCCCTTAACATTCTTCTACTTTTTTTTCATGTCAATACGATGTGACTTAGAGAACTTTTAGCAAGAGATCTGGAAAGACTTGATAATGCAAGATTGCTCCCACTGCTTCCTTCATCCCTATTTCTTTTGACATCATTCTTCTGACTTAAAAACAAATTAGAGCGACTCACATAAAAGATTGAAGAAGCTTCTGCTGACGCAAGATCCATGAACAGACTGTGAACAATATACTCACTCTTGTTTTTCTCAACAGAAATTTTGAAGTCATCAAATGACTTCGGTAGCATGTTGAGTATCAAGTCAATTTTGACACTATTGTCAATTTGACAACCCATTAATAAGTACTAATCGATGAGCTGAATGAGTGATTCCACATGTAGCCATGGATTTGATCTTAAATTCTCTGTCACCTTCTCTGATGGCAGAATCTCTGGAGTTCAAGAATGCCGAAGAAATGTGGGATTTTCTTGGCACTATGAGCAAAGTGACCGATCACATGTAGAGAAACAAGCTACAACAATGCGTAGACAAATACAAATCGTTCCAAATGCTTCCTAGAGAAACAATCAAGGACATGGAAGCGAGACTAAACTCCATCGTGGCAGAACTAAAGAAGTTGGGAAGAACATATGAACTTCCTAACATGAACTCAAAGATTCTCTCCAAAATGCCAAAGAAATACTGGTTTGTTAAAGTGACCAGCCTGAAGGAGAAAGATCTATCAACCATGAGTACGAAAGAAGTATTTGCCCTGCTTCAAACACATGAATGAGACATCATGCAGATCAACAATAGTGAAACTGTGCGAGCTAAGTACCCATTGAAGACCACCCTGAGTATGCAACATTCTTTGTGAAAAGAGACGTATAGAAGTGGAAGACAAAGAAGCCATTCCACTCAGATCGCCCAGCTCAGCCCAGCCCTATAAAGGAGATCACCTCAACCAGTGGATCTCAAGTCAGAGAAAAGGATTGCTCAATCAGCGAGATGGAAGAACAAATGAAAAGATTGCAGAAGCTGCTCCTGAAGTCTTAAGGTAAGAATGATGAACCTCAACAAAGTCAGTCAGCAGATAGCCAGACAACAAGAAAGATGCCAAGAACTTGCTATGAGAGTGCAACTCACCGGATCATCTTAAGTTTGAGTGGCCTCGAGTAGACCCAGATGAAATGGAGAGGTTGAAAATGATGTTCAAAAAGTGCGCGTCAAAGGCCGTTGCTAAAGCTCTACTGACCAGGATAGAAATGCCAGACATCCCAGACCACGACGATGAAGGACACTCATCCGAAGACAAAGAGGATGTCCTCTTGGTATTCATGGCCCGTATCAATGAAGATGCTGACATCAATGAAGAGCAGATAACGAAATCAACTCTAGTTGTCACAAGAAACCAGGTAACATATGTCTGTTGCATCTACGTTAGATAACTTGCATGATACTATTGATTCATGTTTTTCAGAATCAGGAAATATAACTGTAGAACATCTTCTGAAAGAATTTTCAAAGTTTCATGCTTTAAAAGATGCTTTGATACAAGAAAACTCCTCGCTGAAATCTCAACTTTCTACCTTAGCCAATGAGATTGAACAATCTAGGTCAGCAGACGAAGAACTTTTAAAACTCAAAATTGATTTCTCCTCACTTAGTAAAAATTATGATAGTTTAAAGAAGGAGAATGAAATTTTGAGAAACAAAAACTCCGTGCAAAAATTCTTGTCAATGAAAGTTTTAAAAAAACACGAGAGATTTAGATGAAATTTTAAATGTTCAACGAAGTACGAATAACCATGCTGGAATCGATTTTGAAAAAGAAGAATCCAGCAATGTTGAATCGACTCGATCAAAGAAAATTATCTTTCTTCTAGCAACCGGGAAGGTTCAGCAGACCGCTAGGCAAGACAAAGGGGACTATGCTAAGTCAACAATGAGTGCTCAGGAAATATGTTGGCAGAATAATCAACTCATTTACCCACTCAGCTGAGACTAAGCAAAAGTACATTTGTTGAGAGGAAGTTAGCAAAGTCGATATATGAAACCTTGCACACAGTTCCATCTGTTAGGAAGGTTCATATATATCATAGCAAGGCTAAACAATCTGCTGAGATTACAAGGAAGCCAACATAGACTCCAAGTAGAAGGAATACCTAGTTGAGGCCAGAGTCCAAATCATATCGCTTTCAAAAGACTATGAAGGCTCAGCACACTACTACACATTTCCATGCTAATTCAACGCATTACACCAATGGGAAGGGGAAGGTAGTAAAATGTGATGACAAAAAAATTATCAAAATCACGAAAGTCTGGATTCCCAAGGGAATGATTCAGAGAACTAATCCTGCAGGACCTGCAGTTGTTCGGGTACCTAAAAAGTAATTTCTTCATTTTGCAGGAACAGGGTCCAACAAGAAGAACATTGAGGAAGTTAATGGAATGGATCCTAGACAGCGGATGCTCAGGACACATGACAGGAGATGAAGACTTATTCGCCGATCTTTAGAATATCAGAGGACCTTCAGTCTCCTTTGGTGACAATTAAAAGGCTAGAGTAATCGGAAGAGGGTGAATCGAGCAGAATAAAATGCGCATCATCAATGTGGCCCTCATCGACAACCTCAAGCCAATCTACTGAGCATCAGCCAACTAAGTGAAAATGGATATATTGTTTCTTTCTTTGACACAGGTTGCGAGATTGCTAACAAAACCACTGGAGATGTAAATCTTAGAAGAGTCAGGAAAGGAGGACTCTACGTTGTAGATTGGGAAAGTGGTCAGCAAGCTTCATGCTTCATCGCGTTCAACAAAGAACAAACCAACTGGTTATGGCACAAAAGGCTAACACACTTAAACTTCCTAACTATCAATTACATAGCCAAAAAATAACATTATTACTATAGGGTTTGAGTCTACGATGGACAACATGAGTTGCCATTAATTAAATTCTTGCCAAGGATCGTTCTTAGGATATCAGGAACAAATTTCAATTAAACAAACCATGCGAACCTATGCATGCTCCTACAAAATTAATGGCAGAGGATGGAATTTAGGAATACCTGATCTTCACCGTTTGATCTACAGATCTAGATCGGAGAATAAAACAATGAAGTAAACTTAGATCTGAGATTAAACGCCGGAGATGGATAGTTGTTCCTACAGGTCTGATCTTCTGATCTGTTCCCTTGCTCCTTGGAAATCTGGTGAGGATTATCTACCAAGTTGGATCCGAGATCTGGAGAAGTCGATCAGTTTCTCCCTCTGATATGCCGTCGACGTCTCTCTCTATTTTCACTCAATATACTGAAAATCTTCTATTTTGAGAAACCCTAACCTTGATGGGTTTGAGTAGTTCATGGGCCAGACCAGGGACCAGATGTAAATAATAAAGTGGGCCCTCTTTATTAATTAATTCTTCCTTGTTCAACCCAGAACATAATTAATTAATAAGATTTTGTTTTAACCTTCACCACGGTAACAATGCTGACTCACCCCTTTATTACCACGTTATTAGGAACGGGTTGCACCAAACTAACATGATCCACATATTTAAGGCTTTGGACATTCATTAATTAATTTGGCTTATGACAATCATCCACAATTAATTAATCTCTTATTTCATGAGTAATACCACTCACTCATTTTCACTTATGCCTGAATTAAATAATTCAACCTGCAGGGATATGCTTACCTAATGAATGTCTGAATCCACAATTAACATAATGAACCTTGTGAGCTCCTCAGGGAATGTCACCATCCTGAAACGGATATGCTTACCTAAACGTCCAGCCTAAGCAGGCCACACACAAATTGCCAACACCCAAAATACGAGTATTAGAGTACATGCAAGACTCGCCACCCTGGTAAATCAAAGTGTGGTCAATCTGTGTGTGCACCTTATCCTTCAGTTAGGTTTAAGATCATAGGAAGTATGTTAGGGATCTGGCTCATTCCTATGTCAATGAGAATGGCACATCCCATTGTTGATCCCATCAATACATAACCATGTACCGACACATCAAGTAGTTAGGATAAGCTCACTTATGAACCGATGTGCCGCAGCTTACACCGACAGCCTATCCAGGGACTGTCTTAGCTGTGATACTGTTTATATCTCGCTAGGTCAAACGACTCATATGATCCTCTGTGATCTCCTACACACCATATGGTCATCCCTATAGGCAAGATAATAGGATATTATGGTTCGTTGTATGTTTGTTTCATCAGATAGCGAGCATTGTTGTAGCAACACATATATGAAGACCAGTGTACAAAACACTTAATCATATATGCTTTAAGTATACAATCCCAACAGTTACAGGACTGCCCAAAGAAACCTTCAAGAAGGAAGGAGTTTACAGAGCTTGTTAACTAGGGAAACAAGCAAAGGCGTCCTTCAAGTCCAATCAAGAAATGGCCACATCAAATAGAATCCTTGAGCTGCTGCACATGGATTTTTTTTGGCCCTGTGACTCCACCCACTGTAGCTAACAAACACTATAGAGCAAAGATGATACTATCGGAGCTGATAGTTTGAGTAAAAAATGATAAAGAGCTCACCGTGAAAAGGATAAGGTCCGACAATGGTACATAATTCTGTAACGGAGCAATAATGGATTTCTGCGCCGACACTGGGATAGAACATGAAAGGTCTACTACAAGAACACCTCAGCAAAACGACTTGGCAAAATGGAGAAATATGACTCTAAAGGAGGCTGTGCGAACAATGTTTGTCGATACATATGACAGAGATACTGGGGAGAAGCTGTAATGAATGCATGCTATACGTAGAATCGAAGTGGGTTGAATCTCAGATTCAACAAGACTCCCGACGATATTTACCATGGTCGTAAGCCTTCTTTAGCTCATCTTTGTGCTTTTGGTTCACCATGTTATATCCATAACAATGGGAAGTCAAAGTTAAGTACTTTATCTCCCAAAGCTGATGAATGAGTGTTCCTAGGATATGGACATATATCTCACAAAGGGTATAGAGTACTTAATATGACCACCAAGCTTGTGGAAATAACATGCAATGTTATTTTTGATGAAGTTACTTTAGTGCACAGGACTATGAGAGATCAGAAAGATGTAGTTCATGAAACAAATAATGTCAATGGTCAATCGGGCTTGAATACTTCCGAAACTGAACCGATTGATCACAATAGGTTATTGAGTGAATTTGCATCTATTCTGGAGACCTCTGCTGATAAGCAAGAAGCCGAGATGGCCTATGATGCAACTGGTAATGCTGAGGCCACCCTAAATTCTCTCAAGGAAATCACATGTCAAGGGGGAATTCAAGAAGGAGAAACTATTCAGCAAAACGAAGACTTCGCAGAGAATTCCCAAAGTTGTGAGACGATCACTGAAGACAACACCGTTGAAGATAATCATGATTGAGATGCTGACAAAAGAATAGAAAGTCCAGCAGTTCATTCATCAGCAGATGACAACCCAACAAGTGTTGTTGAAAGTCTGAGCAACCTGTAACATGTTGACGTACCTGTCTCGGAAAGTCAAATTGGAGTATCCAGCAGTCAGACCATTCCAGTCCTGGAGCTGCGAAGACCAAAGTGGTTGTTGAGAGATCATCCTTCAGAAGCTATATTAGGAGATCTTACTGATCCAATTCGAACCAGACACGGAGCAATGCTAGCCTGCTATATATATATATATATCCCAGAAGGAGCCTACCAAAATGGTCGACGCACTCAAGTCAGCCGATTGGATCAATGCGATGCAAGAAAAATTGTTAGAGTTCACGCGGAATCACGTATGAGACCTTGTAGATCGACCAATGCATCAATCATTGTTAGGCACCAAATGGGTATTCAAGAACAAGAGCGATGAAAATGGACTCATCGTTCGCAACAAAGAAAGGCTTGTAGCTAAAGGATACACTCAATGCGAGGGAATTGATTTTGACAAAACATTCGCACCAATAACTCAACTGGAAGCAATCAGGTCATTCCTTGCATATGCTGCTCACCATGGTTTCACTGTTTTTCAGATGGACGTCAAGGGTGCGTTCCTGAATGGTGAATTCATGGAGGAAGTCTACATGGAGCAACCTCCAGGCTTTGAGCAAGGAAAGGAGGTGTACAGGTTGAGAAAAGCTCTATTTGGCCTAAATCAAGCCCCAAGAGCTTGGTACGAGATACTGTCACAGTTTCTGCTGAAGAATGGATTCAGGAAGGGGAAGTTAGATTGAACACTCTTTTTGATCAATGATGTTGAAGATATATTACTCATCTAAATCTACGTGGATGACATTATTTTTTGGTTCTAAAAATCTAACCCTATGTAAAAAATTTGCTCAACTTATGCACACTAACTTTCAGATGAGCATGATGGGAAACATGTTATATTTCTTAGGCCTTCAAGTTCAGCAATCCAACGATGGGATCTTTATTCACCAAAAGAAGTACACAAAGGATCTTATCTTATCAGCAAATTCTATCCAGAAAAGACAAAGACCCTACGAATTCCCATGAGCACAACATGTCAAATTTCAATGGACAAAGAAGGCAAATCCGTAGATCCAACAGCATGCAGAGGTATAATTGGCTCTTTACTGTATCAAACGGCCAGCAGGCCAAATATTTTGTATGTTGTAGGGGTATGTGCTAGATATCAAGCAAATCCGAAGAAATCGCACATGGAGTACGCGCGAAGGATTGTCAGATATTTGAAAGGGACAAAGTCTTTAGGAATTTGGTATCCGAGAGCAGACGATCTAACACTCGTTGGATATTCAGACTCAGATTTTGGAGGATGCCTAATAGATCAGAAGAGTACGAGTGGGACATGCCAATTCCTTGGACTCAAGGTGATAAATTGGTTCAGCAAAAAGCAACACTCTGTAGCAACGTCCACTACGGAAGCTGAATATGTGGCTGCTACGAGTTGTTGTACACAGGTGCTGTGGATCAAACAATAACTTCAAGATTATGAAGTCTGCACCGGATGTGTCAACAGTGCATTGTGCATCACAAAGAATCCAATACATCATTCAAGGACGAAGCACATTGACATCTAACATCATTTTATCCGAGACCACATTAAAAAGAAAGATATATCTGTGGATTATATCAGGACAGAAGATCAGCTGGCGTACATATTCACCAAACCTCTAGCAATAAACAGATTCAAGAAGCTCTGTCTTAAGCTTGGGTTATTAGAGCTAGATGAGGTTGTGGAAGAATGAGTCCAAGTTCTCATTCTGTTCTTGGATTTCTTGGAATTTATGGATTTCTTGAGATGAAGCAGAATAGAGTGTCTCCAAGCTCACACTCTCAGCAAACTATGAAGTATTATGGTTGTATTGCTGAGTCCTAGCTCTCAGCAATTTCGACAAGCAAGTACTGAAGGATAAGTTTTAGTAGACATTATGGAGATTGTTGAGTCCCAGCTCTCAGCATACTACAAAGACTGCTAAATCAATCATAGAAAATTGATCAGATACAGGTATCAAAATAGGGATATCAACCGATGAAGCAGTTACAAATCCCATTAATGTAATGAATTAATGTAGAGATGGTTAATATTCGTTATCATTTCCAAAAATTTTGCTAAAGGCTTGAGACAATTCAGTTCAGAATTTGGCGTCTCAAATGGCCACGTGTAAAGTATTGCCAAAACCATCGGTTCCCAAAGTAGACGATTTGATTGATCAAACAAATCACAAGGAAGGGTGTGCCTATTTAAAGAGAGGTTTATTTTGCTTAGGAATACATCTTCAAACCTTCTGAAACCATACACTCTACATGCCTTCAATTCCATTCGATTAAACCCTGTTGGTCAAGAAAATCAGGATGAAATCATTTTCTCTCTCACCAAAATACCTTCAAAATGGGTTTTAGCAACGTGACTTGGAAGTCTCCAAATTGAGAGGAAGAATCATAATCTTCATAGAGATCATATCTTAGAAGATTCTCTCAATTCTCGGTTCACCTTTGAAAATGGGATTTCTGATATTAGAACCAAATGGAGATAGACGGTCCATTCTGTCAGGCTCTGACATCTATATCATTGGAGAGATATAAGCTTGTCAGGTGGGTCTGAAGTTGGATATTCCTTAGTCACATGATTTGGGAATACCTTTGGGTGTGGGTTCCTAAATTACTAATTCTTAATCTCTTTTTCTAGGGTAAAAGTTCGGAAAATTGAGACAAAGAAGGGATGAAGGAAAAGTCTGTAGATGGAGTAGATGCAACTTGAATGCATCTTCTTGACATCCGGGGCTAAGTGCGAGCATGCAGGTGTTGCAGATGTTACCCATCATATAAAATAGGAAACATCTGTAGGCACCAGGTGCTGATAAGAGATGTGGACAAGAGCACGGGTCTGAGCAGATGGCGAGATCTGCTAGATTTAGATTTTCTTTTGTACGCTAGATTGTCCACAAAAGACAGAGAAGGCTGAAGCTGAAGAGATGTCTACATACAAGTTCAAGAAGGTAGAAGATGAACTTGCAGTTGGACATCTCTCAGCCTCAAGAAGGCGTTGCTGCGCAAGTGGGGTGACTTGCAGCAATGAGCTCGGGGAAGAAACCAAGAAGGAGCAGATCTAGCAAAGGCGTTATTTGGAGTAGTTCGAAGAAAAGTTGGATCATTGTAACTTGTAGTTTATTATTTTGCGAAGTGTAACACTTGTAAATCAATGATTTTAATAAAACAAGAAGCTCATTTTGATGACAATACTCTGTTGTCTCAAAAGAATAACTGCCTAAACAAAATACTAGATCAATACACTCCTTGTGTAAATAGAATCCTATCTAAAACCCTTACGATTTTCCTTGGTATAAATTCGAAGATGTAAAGGAAAATCAAAAGATAGGAAAATCAAAAGTGTCTCTCCCAAAAATGTTAAGTTGGGAGCAGAGTGCTTGATGGTTAAAAATGTTAAATTATTATCAAGCAAACCTCTCTGCTGACTGCAGAGTCCAAGCTCTCAGCAGATACCCAACGATTACTGAGTTCGAGCTCTCAATAAAGACTCCCTGACCCTTAAAGATTTATGAATTAAGGAAGAGTCTTAATTTTCTTCTGAATACATGCTTTCAGCAGATACCCGATGATTGCTGAGTCCAAGCTCTCAGCAATATGAGTTTGTTTGCTATATTTTTCTTAGCAGACACAAACTGGAAGGAAAGCTACTGAGTCTAAGCTCTCAGTAGACTACCATAGATTGCCATGTTCATAGCAAGGTACATATTGGCTGCTGAGTCCAAGCTCTCAGTAGATTTCTATTGTCTATGGTAATTCTAAGATATCAATAGATTCACAGTTCAACGCTGAGTCCCAACTCTCAACTGCTATGCTATATCATGATATCTTATATGGTGTCAAAGTTTCCTGCTAAGTCCAAGCTCTTAGTAGAAGCATATTGATTACTGAGTCCAAGCTCTTAGTAAGAGGACTCTGAGAATGTTAAAAGGTTTGAAAAAATTAAAGAGTTCGTTTTTCCACTAAGTCTTAGCTCTCGGTGGAACCCCGAAGACTGCTAAGCTCAAATACTCAACATATATCCATAGATGGCTGAATTTGAAACCTTGGCATATTCAAATATGACTGTTGAGTCCCAGCAAATATCCATAGTTATGGGAAACCAAGACCTTAATAAATTGAGAAAAATGTTGAGTCCAAGCTCTCAGCAAACATCAAAGATCTATGGAACACCAAGATACCTTTCGAGTATAAGCTTATTACTGAGTCCAAGCTCTCAGTAAACCAATGGTATCTATGGTATTCTGTTGATAACTCTCTTAAAGAATTATTATTTTGTGTTGAACTTAATTAATTATGTCTTAGAATAGTCTTGTTTTATAGGATAATTAGCAAAATATAGGTTTATTGGTTAGTTTACTAAATTTAGGTTTATTATGTAGTATTGTGTTAATTACGAGTTTTTGCGAAGGAATTGTTTGAATAGTATCATAGGTTTTACTATGCTGGAGCATAACAAGAGCATGAAGAGTTGATACGATGTCGCAACATAGGAGCAGCCTGACTAGAACTCTATTGAGGAATATTCGGGACCACAGCAGACAGGATCTCAGCACTTTTCAGATTCTATCCCAAAAAGCAGGACAGGTGTCACCCAGGAGAATTGTCAGAGCTGGGAGGCAGATTGAGGAGCCACGTGTAAGGCTGGGATGAAGCTGAAGGGAGACAAGAGCTATACTTTCAGAAAAGAGAGGAGAGATCGAAAGATATACAGAGAACACAATTTGGCAAGAGAGTATCAGCATGGGAGTTTGAGATGGAAGAGAACAGGGAGTTCGTGAGAAGCAATAGTGGATGTTGCAACAATCCTGAATAGTTTATTGTTATTTGCAGTTTATTTAACATTTCTACGTAGTTGATGATTGGAAACATGAACATGAATGTTATTTGCTTTTCATCTTTTGTAAGCATGAGCTAAACTCATTAAGCTCGGGTTATTGACTGGTTTCTTTTCTTGAATATATGCTAAAGTTGTTCTCGTATTAAATCTGGTGTTTGATTTCGATTCTGGTTTGTTTGTTCACCTAAACACGATGGTGGCAGGTGGAAATTTCACCTAGTGAGACCCAGAAGAGATCTAGGATGAGGGAGTCGTGGTCAATCTTGATCTCTAGTGTAGAAATACATGGAATCTAAGACTTGCAAGAACCCCTGTTCTGAAATAGCTTGTTTGAATGCAAAATCTATCATAAACATATGAAGGTTAGAAAACATAGATCTAGCGCTATGATAATAGTCTAGATAGAAAAGAGTGTGGTTGCAAGAACCAGAATTGATGCTTGAACAATGCTGCAGCATATAGGAGAGTAGATAGTCAACAGTCAATAACCCGAGTGCATTTTATCATTGATCTTAAGACCATAGTCTATTAGTTAATGATTATTTTGTGGGAAGAAAATTTATTAATTGTTCTAGCACTGCTTGGTTTCATTTTATATGCTTTCTTGTTATTTTAGTTTGGAGAAGTCACAAAACCCCATTAATTTACAAGCAATAGAATGTGCACGACTCACTTTCACTCCATTGGGTACGATATCTGGACATAGATCTGTATTACTTGTTTAGACATACGTGCACTTGCTTATAATTATAATAGCTACTAGCACAACAACAAGTTCAAAAGGTAAAGTTTAGAATTTACCACAACCCTCAAGTGGGCTTCTTCTTCTTTCCAGCAGCAGACGTCCCTTTTTCAGCTTTCTTACTCCTCACCTCCTTCACCAGCTCTTCAGTTTGAAATTGCATCTCCACCGTCATGGTATGGAGATCCTGAAACTCTTTCAGAAGCTGAGTGCTTTGTTCGAAGATATCATCCAGCCTACCCTGCAAAATCTGCACAGAGGTTTGGTTAGTTGATAAAGGTTCCACTCATTCTTTCTTCTAGGAGTTCTCATGCCTCTGGCGCAGATATTCAATATTGAAATAAGTCCTCATGGTCTTGCATGGCTTTTTGTCGTGAAATGGAACTCCAGCTTTCTTGCAAAGCTCAGATATCAAGGAGGGGCAGAAGAGAGGTCCTCGTTCCTTTGAGGCAGAGTAGCCAACAACATCGACCAGGAAAGGTGCGTAGTTGATTGGCTCGCCTTTCAGAATGGTAACTTTCATTAGGATGCGGTCCTGACCAATCTATTAGAGCCAACTGCAGCTTCAACGACTCATCCCTTCTCTCTTCCCCCTTTTTGACAATATCAAACACAAGAGCCATATGTTGCTCCATTCGATGATCTATCTCTTGTCTCAGATCATTATAGGGTAGAAGGCTTGTAGCGACAGAGACAAGATTTGGAGCCAACGCTCTAGAGTCGCCATGGGTTTGACTCTGAGAGGTAGCAGTGGAAGTCTCAGGTGGAGGTGGAGCTTGACTCGTTGCTGCTTCTTCCTTCTTATGCTTTGCTGCGGCTGCTGCTGCTGCTTCATGTTTAGCCTTGTCAGCAGCGGCCTCTGCTTACTTCCGAAGTGCTTCAGCAGTTACAACTTCTTCCTCTTGATTCTTCAACTTAGTAGCTTCTGCCTCTAGTTTCTTGAGCTCAGCAGCTTCTTCCTCTTTTTGGTTGAGCTCAGCAGCTTCTGCTTCTTGCTTTCTTTTTAGTTCTGCTGCGGCTGCTGCTTCTTGCTTACGTTTCATGTTAGCAGCTTCTTCTTCTTGCTTTCGTTTAAGCTCAGTAGCTTCCTCTGCTTCTCGCCTTAGTCTTTCTTCTTCCTCTTTCGTTAGTCTCTCCATCTCCTGCGCTTCTTCATCTTCAAGTTCTAGGAGATCAAGTTGGATATCATCTGTCTGCAAATTTAGCCATCTATGGAGATTCTGAATCTGCACAAGCTTCGCGTGATTCTCATCTATCCTGCTACGAACATGCTCAAGGTGTGTTTCACCTTTCGTTCGTGCGGTAGTGACTGAGAGACCCAATCTTATTGTAAGAAGATCTGGTAGAGACAGTTGTGTGATAAGTCATTTAGCTGTTGCTTCAGTAGTTTTCAGAACTGGCTCCTTGATTGTAATAATTTCCTATTGTGGAAGTGGCTCTTGAGTAGCAACAACATCCCTTTGCAGACTCTGATTCACAGTGTCTTCAAGTGGTACTTCTGGAACCGTTCCCCCTATCTCTGAGGCTATCTGAATAAACTGCTTAAGTGATGAGGGTGATGGAGGATGAGCTTTTGAAGTTGTACTGTCGGAGGATGTTGAGGGAGTGAAAGGTTTTTGATGAGGCGATTCTCTATCTGAGTGAGACGGACTCTAAAGATCCACAATGGATACTATTCTGCCCTTCGTACTTTCTTCATGATCTTCAACTTGCTTGCCCTTCTTCCTCCTGTCTCTTTCTTCCTCCAAGATACTTGTCAGTACTAACCGCCTTCTTTTCTTACTCGCTGCTCGCATGAAAGTATTCTCGTCTTGTACCGGTTATCTTGTAGTAGCTTGGGAACTGCAATCCTCAATATCTTTCATCTCTAAATCATCACCTGCATCTAATTGATGTTTACGATCACTTCCTTCTATAGCTCTCCAATGGATCTTCTCACTGTGAGGTAGGAAGTCAAATGCGGCTAGGCATTCACCTTCTTCTCTAAGACCGATCAATTACTCTATCAAGTAGCTAATTTTTAACCCAAAACCTACTCCGGATTTAAATCTGTTGGTCTCCCGAATGGTCTCATTCTTTCTAGCATTCTCAAGAATATGTCCAAAAATGAAGTCTCCCCAGTTTCCACCTGGACCATCATCCAATACCATCATTACAACATACTTAGGCTGACTTAATTCAGGGAAAGCTCCTGCACCGCAGTAAAGCATCCTAAGAGTTATATCACTTAGTGATTTGTAAAGAGGCCCCAACTCGACAACCCTTGTAGGTAAATGAAATCTGTCTTTATGCTCGGGCTTCTTCCAGACAGTCCAATGTCTCCCCCTTGTCCCATCATCATTCTTCAAGTAACTAGCTATGTTATCACCAGTTTTAGATAGGTGGAAGAATGCGGCAATAATATCTCCACTGATGACCATTGGAATCTTGTTGACCTTGGTTTTGAAGGATTTTTGACCTCTGTCAACAATAGGATTCTCATAAAACTCTGCAACGCGGTGAGACTTGAATTTATGAGGGCGTAACTGTAGAAATTGTATGAGTTTTTCTTTGTGCAGCTTATCATATATCTCCTCATGTGACTGCCAATAATCAATGTTCTTTGAGATTTAGAATTTTCTCCTTAGACACATGACTTACTCGGATGTCCTTGTTCGAGAGATCGACAGCGTCGACTATGTCAGATGATAGGTGCTTTAGTCTCCGATGAGTGATATCTTGGGTAGCAGCACTTTTCTTTGATTACCCCGATTCGCTTGGACCAACGCCTGATGAAGGCTTTCTCTTGCCTATAATGTACAGAACAAGGTGGGTAGATGATGATACAAGGATGAGAACAGAACAAATTTGATGTGAGTGAGTGCAGAAATTGATTTAGGATGATGCGCGATCGCATAGGGTTTTAATCAAGGTTTAAACACAGTTAGATCCATGACTGGGATGAGCTTTCACTTTATGCGATCTGCGACTGTGATGAGATCTGACGTAAGAATGATTGTACCCATTCTATCGTAGCATGTGCATAGCGTGTGATAGTGGCTACGTGTTTCTGTCTAATACGCCATGACATTGCTTCCTTCTAAAGTTTTCATCCAGCTGATGACATCAGAGAATTCATATCTTCCTTTAGGAGTTAATGACAGTTTTCCTTTGATCCTCTCTCTTGAAAAATTGTGGTGACAGTTTCCAAATGAACTCTTTACTCTTCATTCTATAGTCTGCTCGTCCACGTGTCCATAAAAGATTGAACCATGTGATATGGTTTCTATAAATACCTCCTTCTAGCGAGTAGGAGAATGCGCTCAACCCGTCTTTTCATACAATCCTTGAAATAACTTCTTCCTTCAGGAGAATTGTAATTCCTGCTCAGACTGAGATAATGAGGGGTAAAATCTTAAACCCGACTGGGTTGCAGGTGGAGTACTGGGATACTCCTATCCATAAGATTGTCATGAATGATATGAGGGCTAATCAGCTTCTGTCCTTTGTGACTTGTCTGCCATACAAGTTTCATGAGGAGGTGCTAAGAGAGGTTGCCGAAGCATGCTATGTGGAAAAGGGTAATGAGATACACGCCTTTTTCCATGAGAAGTAGATTTGTTGGTCGCCGGAGTCTTTCTCTCTTAGTTTTGGCCTAGCTTATGGTATGAGGCCTTTGATGGACTATCGGAGAGACGAGACAGCCCCGGAGTGGTACGCATGATAGAAGTGGAGAGAAGCTCCTGTAAGCTTTCATCAGATAGTTTTTTCGAGTTTCTTGACGCCTCAAAATCGGGTGATATTTGATATTTTAAATCTAATAATGGTAGGAAATCCTTCATGTGTTACGGACTTCTCCCCGCTGATGTGGAAAGCGATGATGGCCTTTGATGACGAAGCTAAAGTTGACTGGGCTCCATCATCTTTGATCGAGTGAGAAATGTCGTTGAAAATCTACCAGCTCTTTCTGTTCCTTATAGAATGCCATTGAGTTGGCTCATTGAGCAACAGTTTCCAGAGTACGCTCGAGGTGGTTGGTCCACCATCTTAGATTCAGATTTCTATCCATCACGGCGTTTCTCTATCGGCTGATCTCCTCTATCTTTATTTGAATCATTTCTACTATATTTTAATGGCTGTAGACTCGGGGTGAACTGTCTCCCTCTTTGATATTTCAAATGATGTATCATGTATCATTTATCATTCAGTGAGATGTCCTTTCCTTAATTTTTATTTGGAGACACAACTTTATCTTCAAGATAAACTTTCTGCACTGTACTTGCACTTCTCTCTTGGACATCACACTTTACTTATGATCCTTGGAATATCCTATACCCTTTGTGGATCTTTTCTTAAAGATTTGATGTTTATTCTAAAATTCGTACTCCTATAATCTGTCTTCTTTGTAGTCTCTGACCTTTTTAAACTAAGAAAATTGTAGACCTATTTGCCACATGTTCCTTTGTAAGTGGCTTACTGTAGTTGTTGAACATTGAATGCGTGCGTATTGTCTTCGGATTTCCCGTCATGACAAGTTGTATCCTTGGGATATTATGTTATCCTCTTTGAATGTATCAAGAATACACTGCCCATAAATAATCTTCATCAGCATCCTCTGTGATTCACCCATCTAATACCCTTCCAATGAGCATAGACTATACTTTTCTTCAAGGGAAATATGACTTCTCATTCTCCTCCTCTTTCTCCTTCTGCTTACACGATCCTAAACATCGTGGAAGAGATTGAGAGAATCTCCATTCGGAGGAGCAAGATACTTGATAGAATAGGAATTCAAGCATATCATTGCAGTGCTCCATGTATTGATCAGTGGTTGATGGGTCTTCTGAGAGCCAGTGGGTTGTCCAGATTTGTAACCATTGAGCCCCACTGTTTTCACGAAGAGTTGCTCAGGATGTTTGCATATTACTCCACAGTGACTGAGGATGAGATTTTCTGTAATCTCAGCGGGAGGGAGTTCCGCTGGTCTATAGACTACTTTGACGCGGAGTTTGGGCTACTTCGCCATGGCAGTAGAACACCTGTTATGTCCTATCGAAAAGAGGTGACAACACCCAAGTGGTCCATATGGCCTGAATGGAGAGAAGGAAACATTTGTTTCCATCCGACTGCTCCGAGGGAATACTTAAGGCCTAACTGCAAGCTGTCCTTTGATATAATTAACCAGATGGTTGTCTGCAATCCTCCCCAAGAGACTAACTTCACGCCACCTGTCTGGAAGACAATGATTGCGTTTGAGCAGCAAGGAGAGGTTGACTGGGCAGGATGCATCTTTGATCTCCTGAATATGCTCTTCAAAATCTACTAGAGGCTACTGTCCCTTACGGCATGTAGTTGAGCTGGCTTTTGGAGAAGAGTATGCCTTATTTCAAAGATGGTCCTTCAGGTCTGGTTGGGACTGACTACTACCCATCTCGTCCAATCAACTGGGCACTTATCCCATGATAAGCAATCAATCTTGTCTATTAATATAATAGCTTCATTTGTAGCTGATGTCTGAATGTATGGATGACTTGTCTCCTCATTTCCATCTTAAATGAATGAGAGCTTCTTATTTCCTCTGCGTCTTCGACAAACTACAAATATTTAACAAACTGTAATTGACTTAATCATCATCTCAAATAAGTACAATTAACAGTTGTTGTACTGATTACTTATCATCTCCTTCTCTTGAGACTTCATCAAACTCTAGAAGACCTAGTTTGATGCATAGCTCTTTGAAACGAGCCTCTGGTAGTGGTTTGGTAAAGATGTCCGCTAACTGGTCTTCAGTTCTAATATATTCCACTGAGACTTCCTCCTTTTCCACGTGGTCTCAGATGAAATCATGACGAATATCATTGTGTTTTGTCCTGGAGTGTGAAACTGGATTCTTCGAGATTGAAACTGCGTTGTTACTATCATAGTAGATAGGAACGCATCCTGTATCAATTCCAAAATCCTTAAGCTGATGCTTTATCCAAAGCACTTGACCACAACAACTGGCTGCTACATACTTTGCCTCTGTGGTTGATGTAGCCACAAAATGTTGTTTCTTGCTGAACCAGCTGATCAGTTTATGTCCTAAAAACTGACAGGTTCTACTTGTGCTCTTTCTGTCGATTCTGCAGCCTCCAAAATCTGAATCAGAGAATCCATTTATCATGATTCCATCAGTTTTGGGATACCAGATACCTAGAGACTTTGTACTCTTGAGGTATCTTACAACTCTCTTTGCTGCATCCATGTGTAACTTCGTAGGATTCACCTGAAATCTTGCACATACACCCACAACATATGATATATCAGGTCAACTGGCAGTTAGATATGGTAGAGACCCAATTATTCCTCTATAAGTTGTTGGGTTGATAGGTTCTCCATCTTCATCGAGAACTGGTGCTCATAGGAATCTTTAGTGATTTTGTCTTCTCAGGACAAAATTTGTTGATAAGGTCTTGAGTATACTTCTTCTGACTTATGAAAATCCCTTCGTCAGACTGATCAACTTTGAAACCAAGAAAGTATGTCATCTTGCCCATCATGCTCATCTGAAATTTGTTCTTCATCAGCTGGGCAAACTTCTCACATAACTTAGTATTTTTGCTTCCAAAGATGATGTCATCTACATAGATCGGAACAAGTAGGATGTCCTCTCAATCCTTTATCTTGAATAGTGTTCGATCTATGGCACCCTTTTCATATCCAGTTTTCAGTAGAAACTGTGAGAGAGTTTCATACCATGATCAAGGTGCTTGCTTTAATCCATATAAAGTTTCCTTACCATGTAGACTTGATTTCCTTGCTCGAAACCTGGGGGTTGTTCGACATAGACTTCTTCCTTTAACTCGCGGTTGAGGAAGGCACTCTTCACATCCATCTGAAGAACTGTGAAGTTGTGATAGGCTGCATACGCTAGGAATAGTCAAATTGCTTCCAGTCTGGCCACTGGTGCAAACGTCTCATCGAAGTATATTCCTTCACATTGTGCGTAACCTTTTGCAACCAACCTTGCCTTATTTCGAACAATGGTAGCGGTCTCATTTCTATTATTCTTGAAGATCCACTTGGTACCAATCACAGACTGATGTGTAGGTCGATCCACCAGATACCACACATTGTTGCGAGCAAACACATTTAGTTCTTCCTGCATCGCATTTATCCAGTCTGTTGATTGAAGAGCTTCTGTGATCTTCACTAGTTTGATCTGAGATAAGAAGCAAGACATCAATGTTGTCCCTTGTTTGGTTCGAACAGGATTTCCAATATCATCGAGGATGGCTTCCTTGGGATGATCTCTTAGCCAACTAGGCTTCTTCACAGGTACGGCTTCAACACGAGCAGTTGGATCTTCAGAAACTGTAGGATGTTCCTCTTGAGATGGTTCAGTACCAGATTCTGGAACTGTTTTTTCTTTTTCTTCAGAAGCTCCTTCATCACCTTGTTCTGGAACTGCGTCCTGATCTGCTTCTGGATTTTGAATAGCAGCTGGTTCGTCAGCGGAGTTTGCTTCCTTGGTATCCTCAAGGTTGACTTCGTTGGTGTTAGAATGCTATGCTTCCAAGACCGCATTATGTGCTTCAGGGGGTTTCTTTTCACCTGAATCTTCTATGTTTATGGTCCTTAAGGCCTCAACGATGACATTTGCATCATCGGCCCTCTCGACTGTTTGGAAATTAGCCGAGGCAGCCAGAGTCTCAGAGTTATCATTCATAGATCTAGTCAGAGGAACTGTCTGATTATGATCAATATCATTTTTAGATTCCTTATTGACATCCTTGATCTCATGATTCTCTAGACTCAGTTCTTGGAGTGTCCTGCGCACTAAAGTAGCATCTTAAAAAACAACTTGACATGTTATTTCCACGAGCTGGGTTGTCTTGTTGAATACCCTATATCCCTTATATGAAGGGTGTCCATATCCAAGGAACACACCTTCATCAGCCTTAGGGCTGAAGGTAATCAACTTAAACTTCCCATTATTGTGAATATAACATGGAGAACCGAAAGCACGAAGATGAGCTATAAAGAATTATGACCATTGTAGATCTCGTAGGGAGTCTTGTGCAGCCGCGTGTTGAATGCACTTCTGTTTTGTGTTTATCATGATGTCATCAAGGCATCTCCCCAGAATCCCTTTCCAATGTCAGTTTCAGCCATCATGGTTCTCACTGCTTCTTTGAGACATCTGTTCATTCGCTCAGCGAGACCATTCTGTTGAGGAGTTCTTGGTGCAGACTTCTCATGTCCAATTCCTATCTCAGCGCAGAAGTCCATCGGAGGCCCATTGCAAAATTATGTTCCGTTGTCTGATCTTATTCTCTTAACTTTATATCCTTTGTCATTCTGAAGACGAGTGATCAGGTCTGGGAGAAGAATTTTGACTTCATCCTTGAATTTGAGCATCACCACCCATGTATATCTTGAGTAGTCATCAACAACCACTAATTGAAATCTTCATTTTCCAATTGTGGGTGGGGTCACTGGACCAAACAAATCCATGTGGATCAGTTCCAAGATCCTATCTGTGCTTGCTATAACGAGCCTGATCTTGAAGGAGGCTTTTGTCTGTTTTCCAAACTGACATGCTCTACATACTCTTTCTTTTTGGAACTTCTTTTCTGGTAATCCTTTAACTAGATTATGCTTCGCCAAATGTCGGATTTAGTTGAAGTTCAAGTGGCTTAATCTCTTGTGCCACAACCAGTTTGCTGCTTCTGAGGAGCTGAGTGCTATGAGGCATGTCCCTCTTTCTCCACTGGACCAATCTACATTGTATAGTCCTCCTCTTCTGATTCCTCTGAGTATGATCCTGTGAGTTTCTTTATCTAGTATTTGGCATTCTGATTTTTCAAATCTGACAATATAGCCACTCTCACTCAGTTGACTTATACTGAGAAGATTGTGCTTCAGATTTGTGACCAAAGATACGTTCTGAATGATGATTTCGTTGCGCTCTACATATCCTTTTCCAATCACTTGGCCTGTGGCCTTGTTTCCGAAGTTGACTGTTGCTCATTCGTACCTTTCCAGGTTCTCGATCAATCCCTTTTCTCCTGTCATGTGCGCCGAGCATCCTCTGTCTAATATCCAGGTATTTTTCTTCTTTAGCAGACTCGTACCCTGCAACACAGAGAATTCATTTAGGTCCCCGTATCCTTTTGGGTCCTGCAAGGTCAGTCTTGTGGATCCAACCTTTTGGTATCCACACTAGTTTCACTCTTACAGTTTGTGAAACTAAATTGCCCTTCTGTGTTTGAACATCTTTCCTTCTGAAAAGGTGTGTGCTGTGTGAATGCATGTTATTTAAGGGTGTGGTGTGTGAACTCTTTCTAAAGTGACTGTTCAGGAAAGAGTCTCGAGAAATTGTTCTTTGGTGTGTAACCATCACTGTCTTTTGAGTATAGGACTGTCTAGACTCTAGCCTCGAATAGTTGTTCTCCCTATTCGGAATGTAAGCATGATGAACAGGAGTTCTATCATAAACTCAAGGATTAATTTTTGATTGTCGAACCGACTTCCTTGCAACATTTGCATGCAGCTTAGTCGTTCTTGTTGGTAAAACTAGATTCCTTGCAAAGGGAACATTTCGCGTGTTAATTTTGAGGGAAGGTAAGTTTTCCTCTTGACTGTTTGCCTATACAGTTTTCCAACTGTGTTAGCATTCTGTTGAGATGCTAGTTTTGTGTCAAGTTTTGAAAAGTATTTGGTCTTGACATTTTTGCTAACTGGCTTCTTTAAATTTACCTTACCCTTTTCCAACATGTCACTTGAACTGAGATTCACTTTGACAAAGCCTAAATGAGTTTCCTCAGTTCCTGAAGTGGGATTATGATTGTTCAAGACTTCCAATTCATTATGGTTTTCCATGAATCCAAGTCCGTATTTATCGGATGGAGGTCTTTGAACACTCAAAATCTCACTCAAGGTTCTTGAGCTTCTTTTAAAGGAGTAATTACATTCAACAGGCTCAAGTTTCTTTAAAAAATCACGTTCTTTTGACACATTTTCAAAATCTTTGAACAATTTGACATGTTCTTTTCTTATGTAATCTAATTCCTCACTAAGTGACCTCGTTCTTTCGACTTCATTGGTCAAAATTGAAATTTCTGATTTCAGTGAGGCATTTTCACTAATTTGTATCCTTAATTTCATGATAATTTTCAATTTCTTTAATAATTTTCTCAAGTGAAATGTCCTCTGAGCTAGAGTGACATGTTTCGGAATTTATATCAAAGCATAAAGATACGCTAGGTGAGGGCAGATTAGTTGTTACCAGGATTTCATGGTTTGAAGCGCTTTCTTCTCCATCGATAACATCTCCATCAATGGCTGCCATGAAAACAAGAAATGCTTCCTCATCTTTCTCATCTTGAAACGTGTAGTAACCATCGTCATGGTCAGGTACGTTTGGCATTTCAGTTTTTGTGAGCATGGCTTGGGCCGTAGCTTTGGATGCTCTCCTTTCGAACATCTTCTTCAATCTGTCTCTCTCATCCTGAGAGACATGAGGACATTCATACTTCAGGTGGTCTGGAGAGTTGCACTCATAGCATGTGCGTGGCTCTCTCTTGATGAACCTTTGTTCACTGGACTGAGCATCCTTTTCTTTTCCTTTTTCCTTTTCGAGGAGCATGGTTAGGTTCTTCAACTGTTCCTCTGATTTGGCAACTGATTGTTCAGTTTCCTTCTTCTGAACTGTGGAGGCGTCCTTCGCTGGTGATTGATAGGTAGTTTTCTTGAAGTAAACTGGCCTCTTTGAGCACCTTTGGAAATCTCTCTTTACGAAGAATGCTGCTTCACCGTCAGCTGTTGAATTTGGAGTTCGAACAACTTCATTCCTGTTCACCATCTGGATGTCCCATTCATGGACTTGATGTTCGGCGAACAGTTCTTTGGTGGCCATTTTGGAGAGATCCATGGTCTTCAAACTGGTGGTTTTAACAAACCAATCCTCCTTCGGCAGTCTCGATAGAATTTTGTCATTCATATCTGCCACCTTTTCTTCTCTTCCAATACTTTTCATCTTGCTGACGATGGTGTTTAACCTTGCTTCTATTGACTTGATTGTCTCACCAGTAGCATCTAGAAAGATTTGTATTTTTCCACGACAACCTGATTCCTGTTGCGCTTTGTCGCCGCTGTCTCCTTTGTGAGGTCGTTGATCCAATCCCAAAGTGCCTTGGTCGTGCTGTGCTCCACGGTTGCATCTATGAGAGAATTTGGGAGGTATTGTATGATCATTTCCTGTGCGATGTGATCAACCTTGTGGCGTTTTCTGTCCTCATGTGTTCGGTCATCCATAGGTTTGTTTATCATTTCAATACTGCCTGGAGCATCTCCTTCGGCGAGATTGACTTTAGGAATCTGGATCATCAGAGGTCCATTCTTTAGAACCTCATCCATCTCTGGATGTTGAGCTCTCAACTGAATGAGACATCTCTTCTTCCATACTTCGAAATTCTCTGGATTGTAGGGAAGGCTTGAATAATTCATCATTATGCTCTAAAGATTATCTGCTCACTAATCACACTTAAACAAACAGTTAGAGTGTAAAGAAGTACGAATCCGGTCTTAAGCTACTCAAAACAGGACAGTCTAAAAAGACCGACCTGCGCTGATACCACTTGTTTGTCCCAGATCAGAGTACATATAATGTGTAGCGGAAGTATTAAATCAGATAAATACACTCTAACTTATGCAGTTCAGTTTAATAGCAGCACAGTTTTGCTTAGTAGTTTTAGAAACACAGTTAATGTTAATCCAGCAGATTATATTAACAGTTTTGCAGGTATGGCAGTTCACAGTTTATACACTTCAACACTTACAGGATAAGTGTTGAAGGTTTCAAGATATAATTGAAAACTGTAAAATGCGTAAGTAAATAAAACTGTAAACGACACAGGATATTTATAGTGGTTCGGAGCCTTAAGTCCTACGTCCACTCTTCGGATATCTGATCCGGTAATTCACTAAGTTATGAAGTTACAATCCTCATGATCTATAGCCAGTTGCTGTAGAAACCTCTGTCCACAGCACAATGGATCACTCGCCCAGGCAGTTGTACTTCACTCCTTCTTCAGTCTGTCGAAGGCTCTGCGTCTTCTCTATGGACCGGCTCGAAGTTGGACTGAGGACAAACCTCCCTTTTCCTTCTTCGGTAAGTTGGATGGTTTTGTTCTTCCCTGAACCTGCATAGTTTGGCAGTTGACCGTAATAACCTACTCTTCCTTTGCAAGAGCAGGCTGCTGTGTTCTTACTAGAGTAGTAAGAACACCAAAGAGGTAGATTAAATCAGCTGACTTAATCCTCGTGTACTCGAAGTCACACGATATTAAAGCCTTTTCTCTTGAGAGTGTTTAATGCTTGAGCTTTAACTTCTGTAGAGAGGCTAGTATGAGTGTGTCGGAGATTCAAATATGCGAAGATATTCAGAGAAGCAAAGGTTTTTTGTATCTGTTTTTCCTGCTATTTATAGGTGTCAACCCAGAAAATAGCCGGTACAGACATTGAGAAGTATGTCCAATCATAGTCTATCCTTCTCTGGAAAAGTAACTTCTTGTTCTGCTTTTTCTGCAGCATCGACCTGCTTTTAAGAGCAGTTTGTACTTGTTGTGTCAGATGTTCAAAGAACGTTGTACACCAGTCGCAATTGAGTATTGTCTGTCTTTTCTTATTGACTTCCTTGGGGTTCTTCTATGATTGTTCGACACTTTGCTTTGTACGCACTTCTAGACATGAAACTGTCTTGACCTGAAACTGTTAGCGCCTCTCAACAGTTTCTCTGTGTCTTCTATATCCACAGTTTTCTTTGAGCATCTAGGCTTTAACAGGAAAACTGTCTTCGCAGTTTTTGTGACTTTGCTCTGCTCTGCTTGTCTTCGTCTTGTATATTCGACAATTATCTTGTCTGAATTGTATCTTCTTCAAAATTGTTCCACAGTTTTGATGATGTCCTTCTTCCTAGACTATTACAACTCGATCATCCTATACAAGGATTACATGAGGTAATAACTCTATGGCATAGACTTTGGCCTATTGTTTTGATACATCAAAACATCAAATTAAGGTGGGATTACTACAGTAATACCTAACAATTGAAAAGGTCATTATAGCTCAGGGCGGCGACGAATACCCAGAAGCCACGTCATCCACACACAACTTTCCATCATCGTGGGACAGAAGATGAACCGTCCCCAATGGCTCAACCGTCGATCTATCCAGATTACAAATGAGATCCAACTGCTCACACAAAGATGATTGCTTACAATCGTATAAATATAGTAGGATTGGGATCTTCAAACCCTATTGCTTCATTTATTTCTGATTTTAAATTTCTTTGACTATATACCTCCTTTGAGTTTGAGAAAAGTCATCAATGGCGGAATCCTCCAATCATTCTTGTCCCCCTGCCGAATTGTCGGGAAGACCAGACATTCTAGGAGAACCCAAACAGTTTCAACCAACGTTCACAGGGATATTCAAGAAGGAGCAGATTGATGAATCAATCTTTTATTATCGCATGGTGGCTATTGCTCACGGTAAAGCACCAGGCAAACTCACTGTTGAACAAAAGAGGGCGGCTCAAGTAAAGATGGATAAGATACTCTACGAGCCATTGTTCATGAAGCACTACTGTGACATACTCATCGGCAAACTCGACTGAGAAGGCCTTCTGAAGTACCTATTTGAGGAACCCCTCAAATTTAGCCCACACATAGTTGCAGAATTCTTCGCCCGAGCCGTGGTTGACAAAAGGGAAAAACTCTTCATGACCAGTGTTTTGGGGACCAAGATTGTAGTAAGCCCTGAGGTGTTGGGAAAGAAGTATGGTTTGCAAATAGATGGAGAGGATGTCACTACCTACAGATTGTCATAAGGATGTTAGTAGGAGAAGTTGTCTCTCTTTCAGAATTGAATTCTAAGAAGTTTGTGGTGATGATGGCAATTGATGATCAAATCCGTGAGAATTGGGCGACGTTCATCCACACGAAGTGGTTGGCTCACGTCCACAAGAATAAGAACATCAAGACGGAGCACACATTCACCCAGGATGTGGGATTTGGATCAAAGATAAGTCAGTTCCTCGAAGGAATCATACCCGAAGAGAAACATTGTATTGGAGAGAATTTGTAGCCCACTGACTACATACCACTAACTAGAAAGAAACCGGCACCCACAAACATTAATGAGCCACTCATTCCAAAAGGCAAGAACAATGTTGATCCCAAAGAGCAGGTATCTGATGAGGAATTCCCATGCTTTCCAGGGAGACGCCATCCTACGGACAACAATTCCATTGATTGAGGAGGAAGTAGCAGAAGAAAGAAGAAAGGCCGAACAGGATGCTCTGTTCGAAGAATGTGAAAACTTTCTGGACATCACTCAGCTGGAACTCACCCAGCCCCCTGTGCAACCTATCACAAAGAGGAGGCGAACGCAAAAGAGTCCTCAGCTGAGGAAGAAGAAGCTAACAGATGATGAAAGGAAAACAACGAAGAAAGGAAAGCATGACCGCTTCCAAGGATCAACTGTTCAGGTCAACTTTCCGGTGGTAGATACATCTCTACCTATTCCTGATGTTGTCAAAGACACAGAGGAGAACCCTGTTGAGAAAGCCCCCAAAGAAAGAAAGAGAAAGTTGGACTTCTCTACCATGGAGAAAGAGGCATGAAAGAAGAGGAAACAGGAGAAAGCTATGAAGAAAACAATGGCACAAAAGGAATTTGAAAAGGCCCTTCTGCAAATGTTCTTAGATTAGTGGGATGCTAACCTTGAACAAGTCAAAACGGCATATGAGGAGAGGAATGCCAAGGTCAAGGCCGAAGAAGAACTTGGACGTATCACCAAGAAAGACGTCGAGAAGGCACAGATCGCCAAGGCTAAAACTAAGGTTTGTAATATAGAAGAATGGATTGAAAATCAAGATGCTCTGATAGATGCTAAGTTCGAAAAATTGCAAAGGCAAGGAGCATTCAAGGATTTGCAAGATGTGGTGCCCAGGAGATCCGAGGAATCTTTTATGCAGCATACTCCCGTGCAAGGAGAGAAGAGTACTGCGATCTCGACTGAACAACCCATCACAACGCAAGGGGGAAGTGATGGTGCTGCTGATAAAGTTGATGTTAATCAAGGAAGTATGATACTACAGGCTGCTGTGCAAGGTGGTAGTAGCTATGTAGCTGAGAAAATGTCTGGAGTTGAACCACTGGCTCCGCAAGGAGAGAGCCAGTTGGTTACAATTTTTGCTGAAGAGATTTGGTACAGGAGGATAGTCAAACTCCTGAAAGAAGCGAAGAAGACATTGTAGCAAGGACAGAGAATGCTGACCTAGAGATGATGATAAATGAGGGTACAACAAACCCCGAGGTAGCTACACAGATAGCTGATCAACAATCCAATCCCACAACAGAGAAGTTAGATGTTGACGAGAGCATTGTTGTGAAGACAACAATGGATAAAGGAACCACTACTCTTTGGATGTTGAAACCCCAGCAAGATTACAAGCCAACCTCACTGCAAGCGTGCGATCACGAAATGAGTAGTATCTCCGCGCCTTAGGAATGGATCCATCTACCGTTCTAGGATGGAATTCAGAAGCAGATACTACCTCTGTGATTGAAAACACAATTGAGTAAATTTGGCAGAGTCGTATTCTTATTCCTACCTCTCCAGAAGTATCAGGTATATCTTTCAGTGACATCCCTAGTATTGATGATGAGCAGAATGCAGAAAACACATGAACTGCCAAGGGAAGTCTGATGCTTGCAGATGGTGAATCTATTTTTAGAGGAGAAATGTTAAGAGTGCCCATGGAAGGACCACCTGACAGGAAATTTAAAGCAAAGAGGATTGCTAAGTGGTGCCCTCCTGTCACCGTGAAGGACGAGAAGAATGATGATCTCATGTCGTGGGCGAAAGTCATTTGTGTCTTTATTGAAGCTCGAGTTGCTGCTGAGTTCGAGAACATATCCTGCAAAATTAATGGATAGGTCTTCTGATCTTGAATGTCAACAGATAGAGTTCAAGAGATGGAGATTTTTCGACTATGCCACTCACGAACTACATTACGAAGACCGCGCAATCATGATGTCAAGGATGGGTCTCAACTACTGCGAAGTGAAGAGGAATGGGCAGATGATTGGATGGATCAAACATCCAAGAGGCAGTACACAGAAAAACCGGTCGCTACCAGATTGTAGAAGATTAAGACGCATAGAGCACTCATAGGAGATCGCTCATTGCCATCCTTTAAGTACGCTGTTGCTGACTCATCACCATTCACTCAGCACTTCAAATCACCAGTAACAAGGAGACAGATGGTCCCAGCTGCTGATTTGCAAGCAAAGCTAGCAGAAGAGAAAGCCGCACGTAAGAGAGAAGAGGATCGGAGGAAGATGTTGGAGTTTAAGGAGTGCATACTCTTTACATTGGAAAATATCCCATCTAGAGTGGATAGCGTTAGGCCTCATTCTCCAGTCACTGCTGAAGAGGAGAGACTTCAGGAGAATGAACTTGTCACAACAGCAAATGTTGATCCACCTTTGTTAGGTATTGATGTAGAAATACTACCTTAATCTGATGTTTTGATGTGTCAAAACTTTATATCAAAGTCTAGGACTTATAGTTATTACATCATGTAATCCTTGTATTGGATATTCAAGTTGTAATAGTCTAGGAAGAAGGAAGTCAACAAAACTGTGGAATAGTTTTGGAGAAGAGACCATCCAGGAAAAAGCTGTCTTGACCAAGAAGATGAAAACGAGCAGAGCAAGGTCACGAAAACTATGGGCATAGTTTTCACACGGAAACTGCCAAGATGTACCAATAGTTTCACGAACAGGACAGTTTTGCATACTGGAACGTGTACACGAAAAAATGTCGAACAAAGTCGCAAGGGATTACCAAGAAGTCAATGACAAATGATCTGACTTATACAAAGCTGCGACTGGCATACAACATTCGACGTCTGACACACAAGTACAACTACTCTGAAAAGCAGTACGATTGTAGCAGAAAAAGCAGAAAGTCGAGCGACTTTTCAGAGGAGCATGAATTATGATTAGACATCATCTCCAATGTCTCTACCCGCTAGTTCCTGGTGTTTCACCTATAAATAGCAGGAACTACAGAGACTTGAGAACCTTTGCCACTATGCTCATCTGATTATACACGCTATTTTGAATCTCCATCTCTTCATTGTCTCTCACAGTAGAAAAGTACTCAAGCACCTTCAAGAGAGAAGATATAGCTCCCGTAGTTCATTAATTATGCTCATTGCATTCATTACTATGGAGGCTAAGGAGATTCCCTGCGAGTCATCGCAGTACCTGGATTAAGTCAGCATACTTAATCTAGTATCTTGGTGTTCAACTGTCTACGTAAGAGCACAATAGCCTGATCTTTGCAAAGGAAGAATAGGTTATTACGGGCTACTGCCAACCAGTCGACGTTCTGGGAAGAACAGAATCATCCAACCTACCGAAGAAGGAAAAAGGAGGTTTTCCTCAGTCCAACTTCGAGCCGGTCCACAAAGAAGATGCAGAGCTTTCGACGGACTGAAGAAGGAGTGAAGTGCAACTGCCTGGTCGAGTGATCCACCTTGCTGTGGACAGAGGTTTCTGCAGCAGCTGGCTATAGATCGTGAGAAGTGTATCTTCATAACTTTGTGAATTACCAGATCTGATATCCAAAGAGTGGACGTAGGACTTAAGGCTCCGAACCTCTATAATATCTTGTGTCATTTAAAGTTTTCCTTACTTCTCGCATCTTACAATGTTTCATAGATTCTTTAACATCTTCAATACTTAATGTGTAAGTATTGAAGTGTATAATTTGTCAAACTGTTAGAACTGTAAAACTTTTAACTAATCTGCTAACCTAACTAAAACTGGATTTTTAATTTAAAATTGTTAGTTATAGGTTACCACTGAAACTTGATTTACTCATAATTAGAGTTTAATTACTTCTGTTGCACATTACTCACACTTTGATCTGGGAACAACAAGTGGTATCAGTGCAGTGTGTCTTTAGCGAACAGATTAATAGTAGAAGATGATGAATTATCCTAGTCTTCCCAAATACAACCCAGAAAGACTGGAAGTATGGAAGAAGAAGTGTCTTTGCCAACTTAGATCTCAACATCCAGAGATGGATGAAGTCCTTGAAAACGGACCTCTAAAGATTCAGAAATACAAAATTATCCTAGCGACAGTAGACCAGCAAGGTGATGTCGAATACATAGACTAACCAAAGGAGGATTGGACATTTGAAGACAAGAAACGTCACCAAGTCGACTTTATCGCACAAGAGATGCTGATAGCAAGCCTTCCAGAAGCCCTTCAAGACACAACGGTGGAGAACTACTCTGCCAAGGATCTGTGGAACTGGATCAAAAACCTCACGAAAGAAACAAAAACGATGAAGCGCAACAAGAAGCAAATAGCCGTGGAGAAATATGAATCATTTCAGATGCTACCAGGAAAATCAATCAGATCGATGGCGACAAGATTCAACACCATCGTCAGTGAGATGAAGAATCTCGAAAGAGAAGAAAAAGTTGCAGACTTGAAAGCTAAAATTCTGTCAAGACTGCCAAAGGAAGACTGGTTTGTTAAAACCACCAGTCTGAAGGTCATGGATCTCTCACAAATGTCTAGCAAAGAACTGTTCAATGAACTTCAAGCCCATGAATGGGACATCTAGATGGTGAACAAATATGAAGCTGCTCGAACTTCAAACTCAGCAACCGATGTCGATGCAACATTCTTTATCAAAAGAGACTTCCAAAGGCGTTCAAAAAGGCCAGTTTACTTCGAGAAAACTGCCCATCAATCCTCACCAGCTACCTCCAACACAGTTCAGAAAACAGAAATTGAACTGTCAGTTGCAAAACTGGAAGAGCAGTTAAAGAACCTGACTGCACTTCTTGAGAAAGCTAAAGCCAAGGAAAAAGAAGGACAATCGAGCGAGCTGAGGTTCATCAAGAGAGAACCACGCACGTGCTACGAGTGCAATTCCACTGACCACCTGAAGTATGAATGCCCTCAAGTCTCTCAAGAGGAGAGAGACAGATTAAAGAAATTGTTCGAAAAGAGAGCATCCAGAGCTATTGCACAAGCGATGCTCACCAGAACAGAAGTGCCAGACGTACCAGACCATGATGATGGATACTACATGTCTGAAGATGAGAAGGATGAGGAAGCACTACTTGCCTTCATGGCAGCCATAGACGGAGATGTAATCGACGACGAAGATAGCGCCTCAAATTGCGAAATCCTGGTTACAACTAATCTACCCACACCTAGTGTTTCCTTATGTTTTGATACACTCTCTGAAACATGTTGCTGTAGCTTAGAAGACATTACTTTAAAGAAAATTATCAAAGAATTTGAAAAATTCCATGAAATATAGGACACACTAATTAGTGAAAATGCCTCACTAAAATTAGAAATTTCAACTCTAAAAGATGAAATAGAAAGAAATAAATCACTTAGTGTAGAATTAAATTATATTAGAGAAGAGCATGTAAAATTGTTTTAAGATTTTTAAAATGTAACCAAAAAACGTGATTCTCTAAAGAAACTTGAGCATACTGAATGTATCTGCTCTTTTAAAAGAAGCTCAAAGACTCTAAGTGAGATTCTAAGTGTTCAAAGACCTCCATCCGATAAATTCGGACTTGGACATCAAAATGAGGAGGAAGTCTTGAACAATAACAATCCCACCTTAAGAACTGAGAATACTCATTTAGGCTTTGTCAAAGCAAGACTCAGTTCAGATACTCTGTTGGATAAGGGAAAGGCAGTTTCCAAGAGACCAGTGAATTAGAATGTTAAGACCAATTCAAGGTCAAAAACTGAATTGGCATCTCGACAGAATGCAAACCCAGTTAGAAAACTAGACAAGCAAACTGTCATGAGGAAAACTGACCATCTCTCAAAACTGGATAAGCACAATGTCTCCTACGCAAGGACTCCAATTTTACCAACAAGAACAACTGAGCAACATGCACATGTTGCAAGGAAGTCTATTCGACAATCGGACTTCAATCCGAGTATGTGTGATAGAACTATTACTTTTCATACCATTCTACCAAATAGGGGGAACACCTATTTGAGGCCAGAGTCAAATCATTTTCTAAATCAAAGGACTACGATGGCTTCACTCCTTAAAAGAGTCTCTAAAAACTCCTTCCAGAACGGTCAGTTAAGGAGGAGTTCACCAGTTACACACATAAAAAGCATGCATCCACACAGCACACACTCCTTTAGAAATAAGGTTAATCATAACCAAAAAAGTAATTTAGTTTCACAAACTGTGAAAATAAAACAAGTTCGGGTACCAAAAGGCTGGATTCACAAGACTAACCCTATAGGACCCGAAAGGATACGGGGACCTAAATAATATCTTCTGTGTTGCAGAGTAGGAATCCGCTGAAAACGACAAGAACTTGTATATTAGATAGCGGATTCTCGACTTACATGACAGGAGAAAGAGGATTAATCAAAGACCGGGAAATATATGAAGGAGTAACTGTTAGCTTCAGAAAAAAGGCCACGGGTCAAGTGAATGGGATAGGATACGTGGAGCACAATGGGATAATTATTCAGAACGTATCCTTGGTCACGAATTTGAAGCACAATCTCCTCAGCATAAGTCAACTAAGTGAAAGTGGCTACATTGTCAGATTTGAAAAATCTGAATTTCAAATAATAGACAAGGATTCGCGCAAGATCATAATCAGAGGAATCAGAAGAGGAGTCCTCTACAACGTAGACTAGACCAGTGGAATAAAGGGCACATGCCTCATAGCAATCAACTCCTCAGAAGCTATAAACTGGCTATGGAACAAGAGATTCAGTCATTTAAACTTCAATTCGATCCGACATCTGGCAAAGCACAAATTAGTTGAAGGACTGCCAGATAAGATGTTTCATAAAGAAGGAGTTTGCAAAGCGGTCAGTTTGGGAAGCAGACGAAAGCCTCCTTCAAGATCAGGCCAGTAACAGAAGCACATAGATGATACTCGAGCTGCTTCATATGGATTTTTTGGGCCAGTCACCCCACCCACAATTGGAAAAAGAAAATATACACTGGTAGTCGTTGATGACTACTCAAGGTATACATGGGTGGCACTGTTCAAATCCAAGGATGAAGTCAAGATTCACCTACCAGAACTGATCAACTGTCTTCAAAACGAAAAATGGTTAAAAGTGAAGAGGATAAGGTCAGATAATGGAACTGAATTATGTAATGGACCTTTAATGAATTTCTGCGCTGAGCTAGGAATTGGTCATGAGAAATCTGCTCCAAGAACTCCTCAACAGAATGGACTCGCAGAGCGAAGGAACAGAACTCTCAAAGAAGCAGTGAGAACTATGATGGCTGAAACTGACATTGCCAAAGGTTAATGGGGAGAAGCCTTGATGACAGCCTGCTACACACAAAATAGAAGTGTATTCAACATGCGGCTTCACAAAACTCCCTACGTAGTCTACAATGGTCGTAATCCTTCTATAGCTCATCTTCATGCCTTCAGTTCTCCATGTTATATTCACAATAATGGGAAGTTTAAGTTAAGTACCTTCAACCCTAAGGCTGATGAAGGAGTGTTCCTTGGATATGGACATCCATCATACAAGGGATACAGGGTACTTAACAAGACAACCCAGCTTGTGGAAATAACATGCCATGTTGTTTTTGATGAAGCTACTTTAGTGCGCAGGACACTACAAGAACTAAGTCTAGGAAATCATGAGATCAATGATGTCAATGAGGAACCCAAATGTAATCTTGATGATGATCAGAAAGTTCCTCCTACTAGATCTATGAATGATATACCTGAGACTCCAGCTGCCTCGACTGAACTCCAAACAGTCGAGAAGGTCAATGATGCAAGTGCCATCGCTGAGGCCTTAAGCAATACACAATTTGATGATTCAGATGAAAAGAAGCCTTCCGAAGAACAGGATGTGATTCTGGAAGAAGATCTAGCTGAAAACAAGGAAGCCCATTAAGATGACGCCAAGAAATCATCAACCAAGGAAGATCCATCTATTGCTCAGACTTCAGAAGCAGTCCAGGATGCAGTTCCAATATCAGGAGATGAAGGAGCTTTTGAAGAAAGGGAGGAAACAGTTTCTGAAACTGAAAATGAACTATCACAGGAGGGACGTTCTACTGTTCCTGAAGACCCAGCCATCAGCACTAATGACAAACCAGCAAAGAAGCCCATCTGGTTAAGAGATCATCCCAAGGAAGCTATTCTTGATGATGTGGGAAATCCTGTTCGAACCAGACAGGGAACAACCTTGATGTCTTGCTTCTTATCTCAGATCGAACCCGTGAAGATCACGTAAGCTCTTCAATCTACAGACTGGGTAAATGCGATGCAGGAGGAACTAAATGAGTTCCCTCGCAACAATGTGTGGTATCTTGTAGACAGACCCACACATCAGTCTATAATTGGTACCAAGTGGGTCTTTAAGAATAAAAGAGATGAGACCGGTAACATTGTTCGAAACAAGGCTAGGTTGGTTGCAATAGGT
This sequence comes from Plectranthus barbatus, assembly GCA_026898455.1. Classification (NCBI taxonomy): domain Eukaryota; kingdom Viridiplantae; phylum Streptophyta; class Magnoliopsida; order Lamiales; family Lamiaceae; genus Plectranthus; species Plectranthus barbatus. The sequence continues at coordinate 138,814 of JAPKLW010000742.1, forward strand.
TACGCTCAATGTGAAGGGATAGACATCGATGAGACATTTGCACCAGTAGCCAGACTAGAAGCGATTCGACTATTCCTAGCGTATGCAGCCTATCACAACTTCATAGTTCTTAAGATGGATGTGAAGAGTGCCTTCCTCAACGGAGAATTAAAAGAAGAAGTCTACGTCGAACAACCTCCCGGTTTCGAGCAAGGAAACCAAGTCTACAAGTTAAGAAAAGCTTTATACAGCTAACGCAAGCACCAAGAGCATGGTATGAAACTCTCTCACAGTTTCTGCTCAAAAGTGGTTTTGAGAAGGGTGCAATAGATCGAACTCTATTCAAGATAAGGGATGGAAAGGGCATCCTACTAGTTTAGATCTATGTATACGACTTCATCTACGGAAGCAAAAATACCAAGTTATGTGAGAAATTTGCCCAGCTGATGCAGAACAAGTTTCAAATGAGCATGATGGGAAAAATGACATATTTTCTTGGTTTGCAAGTTGATCAGTCGGATGAAGGGATCTTTATCAGTCAGAAGAAGTATACTCAAGATCTGATCAACAAATTTTGTCTAGAGAAGACAAAGTTTCTAAGGATTCCTATGAGCACCAGTTCCCAAATCACCCTAGATGAAGAGGGAGAATCCATCAACCAGACAACTTATAGAGGAATAATTGGATCTTTACTGTATCTAACTTCCAGCCGACCAGATATATCTTATGACGTAGGAGTATGTGCGAGGTTTCAGGCATACCCAAAGAAATCGCACATGGATGCAGCAAAGAGAATTGTCAGATATCTAAAGAGTACAGAGTCTCTACGTATCTGGTATCCCAAAGTTGATGGAATTATGTTAAATGGATTCTCTGACTCAGATTTTGGAGGCTGCAAAATCGAAAGAAAGAGCACGAGTGGAACCTGCCAGTTTTTAGGACATAAACTGATTAGTTGGTTCAACAAGAAACAACATTCCGTGGCTACATCAACCACAGAGGCAGAATATGTAGCAGTAGCCAGCTGTTGTGCTCAAGTGCTGTGGATAAAGCAACAACTTAAGGATTATGGAATAGATACAGGATGCGTTCCTATCTTCTGTGATAGCAATAACACAATATCTATTTCAAAGAATCCAGTTCAACATTCGAGGACGAAACACATTGATATTCGTCATAAGTTCGTAGAACAACCAACACTCAAAAATCCTTCAACAAAAACAAACAAAACATCAAACTCACAAAATCAAATAACCAACATTTATTCCACACATGAAAATAACGAAAATGAAAAATTGTTGGGTTGTCTCCCAACAAGCACTTTTTTTAACGTCGATAGCTCGACGACCTTACGTCAATTCTCAGTCATGGTTAAAAGGTGCGGAATCCGAACTCATACCTTGTTCATTTGACACTTGCTCCTCCGGAAAGAACAATTTCCTTCCAGCACTACGAGGTGGATCACAATCAACTCGAGCTTTCTTCGTCCTCCCTTGGTCATGCTTAACATAGTCCCCCGGCTCATCATTCTCTTCATTTTCTTCACCCACAAAGTCCCATTCCGGGTCAACAACATCCTTTAATCTCTTCTTCTTACCAACATTCTCAGCCTCGAACTCATTCAAGCTTCTCAGAGGTAAAGAAAATACAACCTCCTTCCCACAACAACTAAAGGTAAGGTCACCATGCTTTATATCGAAAAGGGCATCGGCCGTGTGCAAAAATGGTCATCCAAAGATCAATTGTATGCCACCTTTATTACTCATATCAACCACAAGGAAATCCCCCGGAAATGTAAATGTCAAAATCTCGACTTGCACATCCTGAACAATCCCACATGAGCAAAATGAAACATGATTCGCCATTTGTAAGACATGGCTCGTGGGCATAAGATCTCTGACATCCAATTCCTTGTACAAATCCCATGACATTACATTCACGCTAGCTCCAGAGTCACACAAAGCCTTTTCAATGATTACATCTCCAATTTTACAACTAATAAAAAACCACCCGAATCTTCCTTCTTGCTAGCAATTCTCTTCTCTTCTTGTTCATTTCTTCCCGATTCAAATGGTTCACCATCCGAAATTATCTCAACTCCTAAGAGCTCATCTAACAATGGCACACATTCTATCTCTTCCGGTAGTAGCATTTCTATGTATCCTTTCTTCACAAAATCAAAGAAGTGAACGTCTTTGGTTTGATCATCTTTTTCTTCTTCCACTTTCTCATCTTCAACCATCTTCACTTATTCATTCCCCACACTTAATTCTCCTTCCAACTCCACGCTTTCAACCTTCAGAGTCATCACCTCCAATCTCTCATCCAATCTACCTTATTTGGTCCTGTAGAACTTGATTATTTGGATCTTCCGCAGCATGCCCCCCGAACTGATTATTCTGGATCATCTCCACCAGCTGCGGTTTGATCTCAAACTGAGTTGCATTAACTCCTAACCGGAACCCTTTGGTTGTTTGTTCCCCTTGCGGTCTAAATAGATTTTGGAGCGGTCTTCGTGGTCCATTTCTCTCATTTTTCATTGCCTTCATAAGTTCAAGTTGCCTTTCCAATTCATCAATACAAACCATATCCTCACCACGTTTTTCCGTTTCAAGTTCAAATTCAATGTTTTCTCGCCTTTGTCGGAACTTCCTCTCTTCAAGCTCACGAGCTTTATATCTAGTTAACATATACCACCTACAAAACGTCACAAAAGCCAATTACAAGACCAAGAAAAATCTACAACAAAGTAAAAACAAATATCACACAAGAACTAAAAATCACACAAACAAATGATCAAACATCTAACATACAATATCCATACCTTAAACAATATCTATAGACCTAATAAAAAGAATCCCCGACAACGTCGCCGAAAACTTGATGTCATGCAAAAACACTTGTAAAGTTAAAATTATCAATCCAAGGATATTTCTAACTTCGCCCTATAGATTACTGTTTACTCGTATGTAATTTTAAAGTTAGCTAAATTTAAGTCGTTGAGTAGTTCTATCAACTAGGCAAAAACATAAACTAGGCTAAGCGTAAACAAAGTAAGACACAATGACAATCATGTTTGAACAAAAATTGATTAATCAACAAATCTATCCTTTCCAAAATAGGTAGACAAAGTAGCAAGTTCAATCAATAAGACAAGAGTGAATGATGCTTGGAAGTCCAATGTGCTCCAAATAGATCAAATCATGATGCAAACTAAATTTAATTCCTATGTGGTTGAGCAATCCACTCTAAGGTAGCTAACCCCTTGTCACGACGAGTTAACCGTAGATGAACCTAGCAATCTCAAACAGTCACGTTATCGACTTCTAGTTCACTCCTTCTAGTACGTAGATTCTAGCCATATGTCCCATTTTTGCACATGGATTAGATTTAGGATCACAAGAATACACACTATTCACGACGATCCTACCCGCGTGTTGGCTGCAGTATACATGTCAAGTATCACCTATGTTGGCTAATACCTACACCTAGGTGATTCAGGTTAAAATCTAGTGTGATTCAAACTCACATAGAAAGGTAAACATACAAAATTTATCTAGGTTTCACACATTATCATTCCAAACAACATTCACAAGAAGTTTAGTTCTCCATACCTTTCAATTTGTTCAATACAAGAGAAAATGAAAGACAATCCATTACAATTTTGAAAGATGAATTGAATTCTTCCCCAATTGTTGTCCTTGCACTTGATCTACCCATGATTCTCTCTAATCTTCACCAATTTGCTGTAGATCTTGCTCTTGATCCACTTGGATTTGGATGGAATAAGGATGGAAGATGGAATTTGGGAGAATTTCTAACTAGATTTTATGAAAATTTGGCAAAAGTCCTCTTAAAACTTGAAATTTCCATTTATATAGACAAGCAAACAGGGCCTCGGATCGTCCGGGCCAAGATAGGATCACCCGGGATAGCTCGAAAATAGAAAAACTGCCAGATTTTCCCACTCCGGATTGGTCGAGCCATAGATGGCTCGACCGAGCCTGCTCTCTGTTCGCGTGCCTCGGTCGAGCAATGCAGAGCCAGCCGAGCCTGCTCTCTGTCTGACGTGGCTCGGCCGAGCCTGCTCTTTGAAATCCGGCCAGCTCCTCTTTTCTGCTCTGCTTGGTCGAGCCTGCTTCCTTTTGACTCCTAGCTCGGGCAAAAATCCTCCAGAACTATACCAAAAATGCTGCTTTATGCTTAAAACCTAACCTACATCATCTGAAACACACAAAATATGAAAACACAACAAAAACAAGCAAAATATATATGATATGGGAGTAAAATGGGCACAAACATGCACGCTCACACATCGAAATATAGGTCATTTTACGCACATATCAATTTTCTATAATAGGCGAACACATCCGAGTTAAATTCTTGACTGAAGCCTTTCATAAGCTTTCATCTCTAAAGCTCAAGACCTGCGAAGTTAAGTTTCCAAGGTTATTTTGGGATTCTTTCTACTCTAGAAAGAATCTAGCAGTCACGATTGTTGTGCAAACGTGATTCTTTCGGGCAACGCCAACACAAGGATTCATTTTGGGAAGAACTATAAAACTCCCAGCAGTCGACGTCCAAGGAGAAGGGAGGTTTGTCCTTACTCTACGGAGCGATACCGGTTGAAGATTAGAGATCGAGGTGCTTGAAAGTGCACGCTGACCAGATGGAAGAGCTGCTCAACGTTAGAGATTAGGCCTAACCTCGTACTCATTCTTCTACTGAGTTTTTAGTCGGAGGACAGAAGAGTGGACGTAGAACAGTTGTTCGAACCACTATAAAAATCCTTGTGTCCTTTACTGCGTTATATTGTTATATTCTGCGCATACATATTTGAAACTCAACACATCAAGTGTTGAAGTATAAACTGCAATATTGGAATTAACAAATATTTGAGCTAAAACACATTTGATAAACATTTGCTAAGTCGAGACCTTAGCAAGATAAGTGCAAGATTAATTTAATACTTCAGCTGCATACAAAACACTCTAATCGGGGACCAACAGAGATGAATACGGCATATTGTAGTTTGAAGAAGACTATATAGATTGTTTGACCTAGCGGTATATAAATATAATTATCACAACCGAGACAACATTGAGAATAAGTCTGTTAGTGTAGGCGGCAACATAGTCGGATAGAAGTGATTTGTCTTGATCACTTGATATGCTGGTATATGTGGTTGCGTATTGATTTGACCATAATGAGATGCACTTATCTGTTTGACTTCAGAGAATACAAGATCTCGTGTCTTGATTAAATCTAAACCCTATAAAGGTTCAGGAGTATTCAGGGTTGATTGTTGCTTTGACTTGCCATGGTGGAGAGCTTGAGTAACATGCTCGTATACCCGCATTTTGGGGGACAACAACTCGTGTAGAACCATCTGATGATTGGAGTTAGATTACCATATCCGAGTAATAGGATAGGGATATTCCCTGTGGAGCTCAACAAGGATCATCGTGCTAAAGTCCTACAAGCTGATTAAGTCCAAGCACGGGTGATAATGTTTGAGTGGTACTGCTCAGGAAAATAAGAAATTAATTAATTGTGTGAAGCATGTAAGAAACTCCAATTAATTAATGAAAATGTCCAGTAGCCTTAAATATTGGGATTTATCAAGTTAATGCAACCCGTTCTCATAACGTGGTAATAAAAGGGTACGTTAGTATTAATTCTATGGTGAAAAAAAATTAGTATTAATTAATTAATTATGTCCTGGTTTGTGGACATGAGAATTAATTAATTCTTAATCCCACTTTATTATTTGCATTAGGTCCCAGGTTTAGCCCAATTTAATTGCTGGAGAGGAGCCCATTCGGGTTTAACCTTATTATTATAAATAGCCCATTCTCTCATCAGATTTCATAAGTCACAACAATTGAAACCCAAGAGTGAGAGAGCAGGGTGGCGCCTACCTGCAGTGGGAAAGAGGAAATTCTACTCCTTCTCGTGTAGTAAAATCTTGTGGAATCCTCACTAGTAGCATGATTGAATGCAAATGGATACAAAGCTTAAGGCCTAAGTTGGAGAACATCAGATTCCTTCATTCTCTTCTTCTTTAAATTAAATCTTGAATTAATATTGCAAAATATAAATTTCTTGTTCCGCAGATTTAATTGATACGCGTGGTGGAATCGGATTTGGATTCAACATAAATAAAACTTTGATATGCAATTAAAAGGTATTCATAAATCATTCGCATTAAATTCAAAAAAGCATGCTAGGATTTATATATCGCTATTACCGGGCCGGTACAGCCAAAGCACGAGATAAAAATGAGGAGTACCCTCTGCGATGCTTGATGCGGGAAGAAACTTGATCGATAAACCTACAAAACCCACGTTGATCCTTCGATTGAAATAGCAAGATGTGGAAAAAGGATCGCGATGATTTCACAAATGTCATTCGGCACAAATCGGGCATCCATCGATGCCGGTCTTTAACAGCAGCCTTCTAAGTCTAATCCGCCTGTTTTGGACCTCAAACCACTCCCTGCACATCTCAGGTATGCTTTTCTGGGCTCTAACGATATATACCCTATAATCGTCTTTGCTTTCCTGACGCAGGGTAAGCTAGATAAGTTACTCCGAGTTTTACAGAAAAATAAATTCACCGTCAGATGGACTCTAGGAGACATCAAAGGGATCAACCCTTCGTTGTGCTTGCACAAGATCTTTCTGGAGGAAGACGCAAAGCCAAAAAACAAGCACAGCGGAGACTGAATCCGATTATGCAGGAAGTCGTGGAGAAATAAGTACTGAAGCTTCTAGATCATAGCATGATCTACCCAATCTCCGACACCAAGTGGGTGAGCCCCACTCAAGTAGTAGCCAAGAAAGGGGGGATGCAAAATGTCAAGAACAAAGATGGAGAGGAGGTCGCGACACGACCTCTAGATAGTGGTTTTGCATCGACTACGGGCTCTCAATGTCGCTACGTGCAAGGACCAATTTCCTCTTCCCTTCATGGATCAAATGCTTGATAGATTAGCTGGTTATCCTTTTAATTACTTTCTTGATGGCTATTCAGGATATAATCAGATTGTGGTGGCACCAGACGACTAGCACAAGACCACAATAACTTGTCCCTAGGAGTGTTCGCATACAGGAGAATGCCCTTCGGCTTATGCAATGCACCGACGACCGTCCAGAGATGCATGATGGTTATCTCCTACGATCTAATAGAAGAGGTCATAGAGGTATTTATGGATGATTTCTCCATATTTGGCAACTCATTTGATGTTTACTTTTAGAACCTTGCTACTGTATTGGAGAGATGCACCGAGACGAACCTATGCCTAAATTAGGAGAAATGCCACTTTATGGTGTGAGAGGGAATCATACTGGGACATCGAGTGTCAGCTAAGGAGCTGGAGGTGGACCGAGGGAAGGTGGCTGCCATTGAAAATATGCCACCACCAGCTAATGTCAAAGGGGTTCGGAGCTTTCTCGGCCACGCTGGGTTTTATAGGAAATTCATTAAGGACTTCTCAAAGATTTCAAGGCCGATGTGCAACTTACTGGAGAAGGATGACTCCTTTGTCTTTGACACTGAATGTTTGCAAGCTTTCGAGCGACTGAAGAAAGCCCTAGTGACCGCACCAGTTTTGACATCTCCGGACTGGAGTGAGCCTTCCATCTTATGTGCGACGTCAGCGATTATGCAGTGGGAACCACCTTGGGTCAGCTGAAAGGAAGATTTTTTCATGTCATCCACTACGCCAGCAAGAGCATGAATCCGGCGCCGTGCAATTACACCACCACAGAGAAGGAGATTCTTGCGGTGATCTATGCATTTGACAAGTTTTGGTCCTATCTGTTAGGCTTGACCAAAATTGTCTATACTGACCATGCCCCATCAGATACTTGTTCGCGAAGTAAGATGCCAAGCCCCGCCTGATAAGGTGCATTCTACTGCTTCAAGAGTTCGATTTGGAGATCAATGACAGGAAAGGAAGAGAGAACGTGATTGCCGATCACTTATCACGATTAGAACCACTAGTTCAGGGGGATAAACAACAAATGAGGATCCGAGAGACCTTCCCGGATGAGTAGATTTGTACTATTCAGGATCTACAAGAGACTTACGAGTCCAAAACTCCATGGTATGCTTATTATGCAAATTATCTATTGACCGGTGCTCTTCCGCCTGATTCCTTTCTGTATGCAAAGAAGAAGTTCTTGGATGATGTCTGATTCTACTACTAGGAGGATCCCTACCTGTGGCATCGATGTGCTGACGACATCATCCTCCGTTGTGTCTCCCAGACAGAATGGCAGCAGATTTACGAGGCTTGCCATTCTTTTCCTAGTGGCGGTCATCACTCAGCAAACCGCACAGCTTTCAAGATTTTGACGAGTGGGTTCTACTGGTCTTCTATCCACGAGGTATGTCATGGCTGGATAACAGATTGTGATTGTTGCTAGAGGACCGACAACATCTCGTGGAGTGATGTCGAGAATTTGACGTATGGGGGATCGAATTTATGGGGCCATTCCCGCAATCCCGTGGATTCTCCTACATTCTACTAGTAGTGGACTATGTTTCACGATGGGTGGAAGCAATTCCGATGACCACCGATGATTCAAAGGTCGTCATCAATTTCATGTAGAAGCTTGTGACAAGATTTGGGATGCCGAGAGTTCTTGTGAGTTATGGTGGGTCTCAATTTCATAACAAGTTACTTGCTCCTCTTCTTGCAAGTTTTGGAGTCAAGCACTGTGTTACTAATCCATATCACCCTCAAGGGAATGGCTTGACGGAGCTGTCCAACCGCGAGATAAGGCAGATTTTGGAGAAGACGGTGAAGCAAAGGAGAGATTGGGCTTTGAAGCTCCATGATGCGCCATGTGCATATCGCACCTTCTACAAAACACCCATATGCATGTCTCCGTACCAGCTTGTGTTTGGGAAATTCTGTCATCTCCCTGTGGAGATGGAGCATAAGGCTTGGAGAGCAGTGAAAGAGCTGAGTTTGGATTGGAAGCTAGCCGTAGCTGATCGATTAATGGCACTTAATGAATTGGAGGATTTAAGAGATGAGGCCTACAAGAACAACGTCATTTACAAGACGCAGGCTTAGAGATTCCACGATCGCGAGATTCGCTAGCACGTCTTCAATTCTGACGACAAGGTACTTCTCTTCAGTTCTCGTCTAAGATTCATGCCCGGCAAATTGCAGTTGAAGTGGACCGGTCCCTACACGGTTGTATGTGCTTATCCAAATGGTGTGGTTGAGTTGGCCGGTCAAGATGAAACGACATTCAAGGTAAACGGGCAGAGGATAAAGAAGTACTATACCCTACTACAAATTGGTCTTGTGGAGGTGTATTATCTAGATCGCCTATGAATTTAGGTATTGTCGAGCTAGCGACATTAAATTAAGTACTTGTTGGGAGTTAATCAAACGACTTATTGCTTTTAATTATCTTTTAATTAGTCTAGTTGAGTCATTAGGAAAGTACAAGTCTTGAATTATTTTTCTCTCACAAATTTTTGCAGAAAAAGACAATCAGTGACTTCTGTTTTCGTTATTTCTTTTCAAATTGCAGATTTAACTTTCTTTGTTGGTTTCGGTCTGCATCAATCGACACCTTTGTGTGTCGATCGACGTTTTTTTTTCTTCCACGTCAATCGACACGGAGATGTGTCGATCGACGTGATACCCCGAGTTTATTTTTAATTTTGGAGTCTTTATATTATTTTCGTTATATATATATTTATAAAATGAAAAATAGGTCACGTCGATCGATGCACACATAACAGAGGCACCCGAGGTAAACTTTTAAAACCCAGCTTTTCAATTTCTTTTTTTTTTCACTTTGCAAACTTGGATGAATTTCCCTTTCAAGAAACACAAAACCCTTCGAAAAGTTTCCCCAAATTCACCACTACAACTCAAAGTATGAATCCTAAACTCTTCCCTTTTGATTATTTTGTGAATCTATGAGTGTTGGTCCCTGATCTGAGTTTCAATATTCGCAGCGGAAGTTTTTAATCAAGTCTTGCACTTATCTTGCTAAGGTCATGACTTACCTAGTGTTTTTCAAACGTGTTTAAGCTCGAGTATTCCAAATAAACACAAGGTTTATAGTGGTTCGAAAAATTGTTCTACATCCACTCTTCAGTTCTCATGATTGAAAATTCACTATAGATTGATTATCAGGTTAGGCTTGATCTCTAACATTGAGTACCTCCTCTATCTGGTCAGCGCGCACCATCAAGAACCTCGGTCTACATTCTTCACTTTGTCGCTCCTTGGAGTGAGGAAAAGCCTCCCTTCTCCTTGGATGTCGACTCTGGGAGTTTTATAGTTCTTATTGGAACCTTTCCTTGTTTGGCAGTTGCCCGTGATAATCACGCTTGCAGAGCAAGGTGACTGCTTGATTCTTTCTAGGTTAGAAAGAATCACATAGTTAACCTTCGAAGTAATACTTTAGAGGTCTCGAGCTTCAAATATGAAATCTTATAAAAATGCTTCAATCAGGCACAAGCTCGGATGAGTTTGCATTAATTTGAGAGCATTTTAATCTCTTCTTGTTTTCTTTGTTAATGAAATTTCGTGAACCTCTGAATGTCCTCTAGATGACACCCATTTATTGGTGAGGATTAAAATAATCGTTTGGATCTTATCCATAAGACTCAAAGGGTTTGCTCGCCAATCTTTGTTCTTCCTTTTCTGCAAGGTACAGTGACTCTTAAGGTCTTCTTCATTTGTGATTGGCGTAGCTGTCTTTGTCAGAACTGATCTTTTTGTTTGAATTTGGAAACCAACTTTGTGTCTGTTGACTCTCCTTTCTAATTCATCGGGTTTCCTTGTGATCTAGATCCTTTTGATTTGCGACTCTGTATTGTCTTGATTGCTGTTGAGTGTTTGCTGGCTATTGATGCTCTACTGATATTTCAACAGTCTTGTTAAGATCCCGCAACATGCTTACTTCATTCCTTCAGCATTCTATTAGGCGTGTCCAGCATTCCTTCGTGTTTTCTCGCCTTTGCTGGCGTCTCCAGCAATCTTCAAATCAACTGATTCTTTCAGCACTCTTCGATTGTTTTCTTCTAGTTCTATTACAACTTGAGTAGATGTATCCTATACAGGACTTTTACAATATGACTCGATACTAAGTTGCTAGAAGCTAGATCTACTAAGCTTTGATGCACCGAAACCAATAAACATAAAATTTAGATCAAGGGGTTGTAATATTTCCTAATAATTTCCCCCTTTTTGGTGCGATCAAAGCCTCAATTCTATCTGTAACGTCCCGGCCCCAGGGCCCGAACGAGCTCACCTGAGGTTGGCCACGTTACCCACCAATGGTTTGGAACGGCTTCCAGACTGACGGCTAACCCCACATCAACAATCCACGCAATTTGCTGATTACACTAATTGTGTAATTTCAGCCATATCTATTAGTTCAGCGTTGGACAATGATTTGTTGTCTTCAACCTGGGTTAGTTTCCATTAATGAATGTTGCGATGAAGTACAGGAAACACTTACCCAAATTAAAAACATAATGTTTCTTGCCGGAAGACTTATAAGTTGTAGAGGAATTACTTCTTTGTCGTTGAAGAGTCTGAATCAGCAACATTTTTGGCACTTGAGGAGCCGGCGGTGATTTTCTTCACATTCCTGAGGGTCTCGAGTGTTACCTTCATGAAGTTGACCACTAAAACTTCTCTTTCTTCTCTTCTGATTCTTTCTTTTTCTTTGATCCTTCTTTGTTCCTCTTTCTCTTCTTCATCTTGTAGCCTTCTCAAGTCTTCTTCCATATTTCTTCTTGCTTCGAGTTACCAGATTCTTTCTTCTTATTCCTTTATTCACTTTGCTTCCTCTGCTAATCTCTTCTCTTCCCCCTCTTTGATCGCAACAAAAAGTCCAGTGGAGAAGGTCTCAAAATTGTTTTGCTGAGTACGATGAATCTCCTCTTTTGCGTTGATTACTTAAGTCCTTACTTCAGCTTGCACGAGTGGTACTGTCTGCTCCTCAATGATTCTTACTACCATCGTGTGGATGAATTGCTGGAAGTCCCTCTGTTAAGTACTAGAGCTCAGGGGCGCAATTGTTAGGGCTGGGTGTTCCTCCGATAGCACAATTTGATTCTGTGAGGTAGGTATGTTGGCAGTGATAGTTAGTGCTTGAAATGAAGTGGTAGGTGGATCCACGTCTGCTGCTGTGACAGGTTCGTTCTCCTGAATTCTTTCTTCTTCAGTAGTGACTGGAGATGAAGGCCTAACGCTATCCACTTTAGATGACATATTTTCCAATGTGGAGAGTATGCGCTCCTTAAATTCCATCATCTTCTTCTTATCCTCTTCTCTCTTGCATGTAGCTTCTTCTTCTTCAGCAAGCTTTGCTTGCAGCTCAGCAGCTGCGACCATCTGTCTTCTTGTTGCTGGTGACTTGAAGTGCTGAGTAAATTGTGGTGAGTCCTCAACACTTTACTCAGATGGTGGCAATGAGCGATCTCCTGTGATTGCTCTGTCCACCTTGATCTTCTGTAATCGAGCAACGACCTCCTTTTTTGTGTACTGCCTCTTGGATGTTTGATCCATCCAATCATCTAACCATTCCTCTTACTTCACCTGTAGTTGAGACCCATCATGACCATCATGATTGCACGTTCATCGTAATGTAGTTCGTGGGTGGCATAGTCTAAGAATCTCCACCTCTTGAACTCTATCTTCAACCAATGAAATCAGAAGACCCGTCCATTAATTTCGTAGGATATGTGTTCTCGAACTCAGCAACAACCTGAGCTTCAATGAAGACACAAATGTCTTTCGCACATGAGATGAGATCATCAATCTTCTCATCCCTTACTGTGACAAGAGGACACCACTTAGCAATCTTCTTAGCTTTAAATTTTCTGTCAGGTGGTCCTTCCAAGGGCACTCTTAGTGTTTCACCTCTGAAAATGGATTTACCATCTGCAAGCTACAGGCTCCCCTTCGTAGCATCTGTATTTCCTACATTCCCTTCATCGTTTGTACTAGGGATGTCACTGAATGATATACCTTATACTTCTGGGGATGTCGGAATCAGAATTCGCCTTTGCCATAGCCTCTCTATGATCTTCTCCATTACATATCTAGTGTCTGCTCTTAATTCCCATTCCAAAATAATCGATGGATCGATTCCAAGGGCACATAGATATTACTCACCGTGTGCCCGTACATTGGCCGTGAGGTTGGCTAGCAGCCTTTTGCGACTCTTAGCATCCATAGTAGTAGCAGCTTTTTTTCCATGATGTTCTTGTCATCAACATTCATTTCAGCATCATTCGTCTCTATTGTGGTAATGGGTTACTGATTCGCTGTCTGCGTGTTTACCTCGAGGTCAGCTGTCTCTCCATTTTCATGCATCTCAAGGTCAACATTCATTATTTCTGCTGCCTTGTCGCCTTCCTTTCTAGCAAAACTCTGGCTGTCTTCCTGCACCAATTCTCTTTCAACATTTACTATAACCAACTGGCTTCCTCCTTGCGCAGTCAGTGGTTAATCTACAAACACTTTGTCAGCTACATAACTGCTACCTCCTTGCACAACAGTCTGTAGAACCAAATTTCCTTGGTTACCATAAGCATTTTCAGCAACACCATTACTTCCCCCTTGCGTTGTGATGTGCTATTCATTCAGAATCGCATAACTCCTTTCTCCTTGCGCAGGAATCTACTTCACCAAAGCGCCCTCGGATCTCTTGGGTACCACATCTTGCAAATCCTAGAATACTCTTTGTCTTTGCATTTTGTCGAAATCAGCATTCAATAGAGCATCTGGATTCACAATTGTTTCCTTGGCATCACAAACCTTGATTTTACCTTAGGCGATCAGTGCCTTCTTGACATCTTTCTTGGTGATGCGTCCAGGTTCTTCTCCGGCCTTGATCTAAGCATTGCGCTTTTCATATGCTGCCTTGAATTGGTCAAAGTTTGCATCCCTTTGATCTAAGAGCATCTGTAGATGGGCCTTTTCAAATTCCTTTTGTGTTTTTGCCTTGTTTATGGCTTTCTCATGTGTCCTCTTCTGCCATGCTTCTTTCTCCTCGGTAGTACAGTCCAATTTCGTCTAGGTTTCTTTGACACTTCTGGGACGGGGATCTTTTCTATAGCGTTGGTAATATCACAAATTGGTAGAGAAGTTTCCACCATCGGAACAGTGACCTTAACAGTTGATCCTTAAAAGCGATCATGCTTTCCTTTCTTTGTTGTTTTCCCTTTAGCATCTGCTGGTTTCTTCTTCCTCTATTGAGGACTTCGCTGAGAATGCCTTTTCTTCGCAATAATTTGCACAGGAGGCTGAGTGGGTTCTAGTTGAGTGATATCCAGCAAGTTCTCATATTCTTCAAACAGAGCATCCTGTTTGGCCTTTCTCCATTCTTCTGCTACTTTCTCCCTAGTCAATGCGATTGCTGTCAGCAAGACGACATCTCCCTGGTATGGTTCTTCCTCATCAAATACTGGCTCTTTGGGGTCGACATTACTCTTCCCTTTCGGAATGAGTGTCTCCTTGATGTTTGTGGGTGCTGGCTGCTTCTTGGTTTGCGGTATGTAGTCAGTGGGCTGCAAATTCTCTCCGTGGTAGTGTTTCCCTTCGGGTATGATTCCTTCCAAGAACTGACTTATCTTCAATCTAAACCCCACATCCTGGGTGAATGTGTGCTCTGTCTTGATGTTCTTATTCTTGTAGACATGAGCCAGCCACATGGTATAGATGAACGTCACCCAATTTCCACGAATTTGATCATCGATTGCCATCATCACCGCAAACTTCTTAGCACTCAACTCTAAATAGAGCCAACTTCTCCTAATAACATTCTTATGACAATCTGTGTGAGGCTCTTCATAGGTTCATCGAGAGACCATAGTGGTGCGGACACCTTCCACAGCTCGTTGAATGTAAGTATCTTCCACAGACGCCATCTCCACTCCATCTCTGCATCATCTGTTACTTTGTAGGTAGCAGCTTCTTCTCCATCGGTTTGCAACCCATATTTTGCTCCAAACACCTCAGGGCTTACCACAATCTTCGTCCCCAAAACACTTAATTTGAAGAATTTTTCACTTTTTTCAACCACGGCTCAGGCGAAGAATTTTGCAACTATGTGAGGCCTGAATTTTTTGGTTTCCGCAAATAAGTACTTCAGAAGACCTTCTCGGTCGAGTTTGCCAATGAGTATATCACAGAAGTGCTTTCTGAATAGGGGCTCATAGAGTATCTTGTCCTTCTTCACTTGAGTCACCGTCTTTTGTTCAACCGTTAGTTTGTCGGGTATCTTACCGTGAACAATGGCTACCATGCGATAGTTTGAGATAGATTAATCAATCTACTCCTCGTTAAATATCCCTGTGAACATTGGTTGGAATTTTTGTGGTTCTCCAAGAATGAATGGTCTTCCTCTTGATTCGGCAAGGGCACTGGAACGGTTTGAGGATTCTACCATTGATATTTTTCTAAAACTCAAAGGAGGTATAGAGTTGAAGAATTCATAATCAGAAATATATGAGTTAATAGGGTTTGAAAGTCCTAATCCAACATCCTTTATATGATTGTAAGTAATCCTCCTTTTGTGATCAGTTGGATTTTATTTCTGATCTGGATGGATCGACGGTTGTGCAGTTTGTGACGGTTCGCCTTACGTCCTAAGATGATGGAATGTTGTGCGTGAATGACACCGCTTCCAGTTATTCATCACCGCCTTGAGCTATAACAACCATTCCAATTAATGTAGACACTGCTACTGCTCCATGAATCAGATAATCCCGCCTTTTGAGGGATTTGAAATCATTAGCTTCCTTTTGATTGTTGGGCCTTTTTTATCATGCAAAAAGGTACTTTGCTGATAGTTTTAATGTCTGCAATTTGTTGGCTCGTGCTGAGAGCTTGGACTCAACATGGAGTCTATTCAAGCTTATTCAGAATTCCGTAGATACCAGTGATTTACTGAGAGCTTGGACTCACTAATGAGCTTGTTTTCTATGGGTATCTTGGTGTTCTATAAACCTTTGATGGTTTGCTGAGAGCTTGGACTCAGCATTTCACATAATTTCGTAAGGTCTTGATTTCCTGTAGACTGAATATATCTGTTGAGAGCTGGGACTCAACATTCTAGTTCTTAAGTATGTTAAGATTTCATACTTATTCATCTAAAAGTATCTGCTTCAGCAGTCTTTGGAGTTCCACCGAGAGCTTGGACTCGGCGAACAAATAAGACTCTTAAATTATGTCATCCTTTTGGGATTCATTGAGTCTTATTACTGAGAGCTTGGACTCAGTAGTCAATATACTTCTGCTAAGAATTCGGACTTAGCAGGACACTTTGGCTACGTAAGATATCTTCGATATGGTAGCTGAGAGCTTGGATTCAGCTTTGAACTTTGAATCTTCTGATATCTTTATCATTGACATTATAAATCTGCTGAGAGCTTGGAGTCAACAGCCAATCTGTACCATGCTATGATTATAGCAATCAATGGTAGTCTAATGAGATAATGGACTCAGTAGCTTTCCTTCCGGTTTTGTCTGCTAAGCTGAATATCGCAAAAAATATCAAATTGCTAAGAGCTTGGACTCAGTAATCACCGGTTATCTACTGAAAGCTTAGATTCAGCTGAAAATATTCAGACTCTTCCTTAGTTCATGAATCTTTAAGGTTCAAAGAGTCTTTACTGAGAGCTCGAACTCAGTCATAGTCTGGGAATCTGCTGAGAGCTTGGACTCAACAGTCAACACAGTGTTTTGCTTGATAATAGTTTTCACATTTTTGACCATTGAGCACTCTGCTTCCGACTTATCCTTTTGGGAGAGACACTTTTAAAAATTCCTATCTTTTGATTTTCCTTTACATCTTCAATTTTCATCAAGGAAAAATCATAAGTATTTTGAATAGGATTCTAATAACACGAGGAGTGTAATGATCTAGCATTTTTCTTAGACAAATATTCTTTTGAGACAACAGAGTATTTTCATCAAAATGAGCATCTTGATTTATTGAAATAACTGATTTACAAGTTTTACACTTTGCAAAGTAAAACGACAAGTTACAATGATCCAATCTTTCCTTCGAATTGCTCCAAATAAAACCTTTGCTAGATCTACTCCGTCTTGGTCTCTTCCCCAAGCTCGTTGTTGCAAGTCACCCCTGATAAACACTCATTTTGTGCATTTTGTTGATGTGAATCTGCTAACTATTTGCCTTGGATTAGATCATTAAGTGATATTTCTGTGCCGATTTCATATTCTTTTAGAAAATATTACGTTTGGTTGGTTTTGGGTTGTTATGTAGGTTTGGTGCACAATTGAGTAATTTATAGGATATGAATGAGTGCCATGTAGCCAATCGATGTTTGTTTGCATCAGGAAGAGGAAGAAGTGAGAAAAGACTGCACCCAAATATGATTGAGGCCAAAATTCAATGGAAACCCGTCCTGAAGGCAGTTGATGTTCAAAGAAACAGTCACAAATTACTCCACACATGGATCTCGAGCTAATGGAGCATGCCAATAGATATATCTTCGAGTTAGCTTTCCAATGCAACTGGAATCAGGTCAATCGGAGTTCGGGAGCGAATGTTATGGCCAAAATAGTGAGACTGCGCAAGTTCGTAACAAACTCGGCGACCCACATGCAAAATCGGCGATCGCCGATCGTGTTTCTGGGTCGCCGGTTTTATAATTTTCACCAGTTTTGCTTCGCCGCAAACTCGACGACCCATATGCGTAAACCACGATAGCCGGGCGTGTTTTATGGGTCGCCGAGCGTGTTTTTCTGACGAGTTTTTGGTCTAAATCCCATATCTTTTCAGATCTAAAGGTGATAGATATAAATAGAGGGTCCAAGGGCGAAAAACAGGACCCCTCCAACATATTTTTGACCCTTCAACATATTTTTGAGTCCTTTTACCATTTTTCTGAAATTAGAAGCATAGAATTGAGAGCAAAAGCAGGGGAACTTGAAGAGCACTCCAGGATTCGAAGATTGAAGACTCTACGGGTTTTTGATTTCAATGTTTTCTGTTATTGTGACTCTTCATCTCTTTGTTTTTCTAGAATTTAGCATGATTGGCTAAATCTATTCATGGATTCTAGGGTTTGAAGCTTTGTAATTAACCATTCGACAATTTATGTGATTTAATTTTCCCTTTCCATTGATGTTCTGATTTATTTGGGATTTTCATGAATTGCGAGATACTGGCCATTGATTGCGATTTGAATTGGTAGTTTTTGAACCGAGAGGTCTAGGTTATCAATTAAGATGCAAATAAATTAGATTTATTAGAACAATTGTCCGAGAGGAAATTGAACTTTTAAAGGGTTTTCAAAATCTAAGGTTTTATCAAGAGTAAAAGTCTTTTGTATGTCCGAGAGGAATCACTTGATCTTTTATTTCCACGTTATGGTTTAGAGTCCGAGAGGATCACCTGATAACATATTTGCGATTAACTCACATTTTTTGGAATTAAATTGGGATTGAATTATATAGAGAGTTGTTTGATTGTTACTCAAAGTGGATTACCCTGTAATCTTATTTTCTCATAAGTTTTCTAAAATCATTAATCGATCTTTATTTTATTGTTGCTTTAAAATCATTGCTAGTTTAAATAAAAACCAAATCTCTTTTCTGATTCGCCTAGATAGTAGTAAGGTATTTATGTTTTAGTGCTTGGTTATATTTCGAGATTGCAGTCCTTGAGATTCGATAAATTATTACTTGCCCTCTGTAGTGGTCTGTACACTTGCAGCTTTAGCGCGTTGCGAAACGCGCTATCAACCCCACATGCGCAACAACATCTTCTTGAGGCTGAGAGATATCTAACTGCAAGTTCATCTTCTACCTCCTTGAACTTGCATTGCCCGTGGATATCTCTTCGGCTTCCAGCCTTCTTGTTTCCTGTGGACAGTCCAACACACGGAAGAAAATTCGAATCTAGCATATATTCGCCATCTGCTCAGACCGGCGCTCTTGTCCACATTCTCTTATCAGCACCTGGTGCTTACAGATGTTTCCTACATTGAAGGATGGGTAACATCTGTATCACCTGCATGCTCGCACCCAGTCTCAGATTTCTAGCAGATGCATTCATGTTTCATCTACTCCATCCGCAGACTCTTCCTTCATCTCTTCTGCATCTCTAGTTTTGAACTTTTACCTTAGAAGAAGAGATTAGGAATTAGTAATTTGGGAACCCACACCCAAAGGTATTCCCAAATCATGTGACTAAGGAATATCCATCTTCGGACCCACATGACAAGCTTATATCTATCCAACAGAACAACTTTCATGGCCTGACAGAATGGATCGCCTATCTCCATTTGGGTCTAATATTAGGACACCCATTATTAGCGGTGAACCGAGAATTGAGAGAATCTTCTTAGATATGATCTCTGTGAAGATTACGATTATTTCTCTCAATTTGGAGACTTACAAGTCACATTGCTCGAACCCATTCTGAAGGTATTTTGGAATGGGAGAAAAGGATTTCATCTTTATTTTCTTGAGCAACAGGGCTAAATCTAGACGGATTGAAGACAAGAATGGGGTATGGTTTCAGAAGGTTTGAGGATGAATTCCTAAATGAATGAACCCTCTCTTTAAATAGGCACACCCCTCCTTGAGATTTGTTCGATCAATCATATCATCTGCCGTGGGAACTGATAGTTTAAGTAATGCTTTACACGTGGCCATCCGAGATGCCATATTCTGAACTGAATTTTCTGGATCCTTGTGCGAAATCTTCAGAAATGATAACGAATGTTGATCATCACTCCATTAATTCATTCTATTAATAAGGTTAGTAATTGTTTCGTCAATTGATATCCCTATTTTGATTCCCATTATCAGTTCAATTTCCCAAGATTGATTCAACACCCTTCTTAATATGTTGGGAGCTAGGACTCAACAATCTCCATAATGTCTGCTGAAAATCAATCTTCAGTATTTGGTTAATTAGTTTGTTGAGAGCTAGGACTCAATAATGAAACCTAATCTTTCTATAGTTTGCTGGAGAGTGTGAGCTTGGACACACTCTACTCAGCATCAACTCTAGAAATCCAAGAATTCCAAGGAATCCACCAACAAAATGAGAGCTCAGACTCATTACTCCACAACCTCGTCCAATTTTAATAAGCCAAGTTTAAAATGGAGCTCCTTGAGTCTTTTTTTCTACCAGAAGTTTTGTGAAAATATCTTCCAGCTGATCTACTATCCAGATGTAATTCACGGAGATATCCTTGTTTCTAATGTGTTCTCTGATAAAATGATGTCGGATGTCAATGTGATTCGTCCTCAAATGATGCACTGGGTTCTTAGTGATTCACATTGCACTATTGTTATCGCAGTAGATCGGGACACATCCAGTGCTGACTTCATAATCTTGAAGTTGTTGTTTGATCCACCGCACTTGCGTACATCAACTCACAATAGCCACATATTCAGCTTCCATTGTGGACGTTGCTACTGAGTGTTAGTTTTTGCTGAACCAACTTATCAGCTTGTGTCTAAGGAATTCGCATGTCCAACTCGTACTCTTCTAATCTATTCGGCATTCTCCGTAATCAGAGTCAGAAAATCCAACGAGTGTGAGATCGTCTGCTCTTGGATACCAAATTCCTAAAGACTCTGTCCCTTTAAGATATCTAAATATCCTTCGTGCGTACTCCTTGTGCGATTTCTTTTGATTTGCTTGATATGCATATGAAATGTCTAGCCTGCCGGCCATTAGATATGGGTCTACAGATTCACCTTCTTCGTCCATTGAAATTTGAGATGTTGTGCTCAATGGAATCCGCAATGTCTTTGTCTTTTCCAGGCAGAATTTGCTAATGATATATTTGGTATACTTTTTCTGGTGAATGAAAATCCCATCTCTGGATTGCTGAACTTGAAGACCTAAGAAATTTGACATCTTCGCCATCATGCTCATATGAAAAACTTTAGCAACGCCCTTTGACGTTCGCTTTTCAAACAACTTTCTCAACCTCTCCCTTTCATCTGGCTCTACTCGAGGACACTTGAACTTTAATTGATTCGGTGAGTTGCACTCATAGTAGATTCTCGGTGTCTTTATTGTTGTCTGCCCGTCTACTGGCTGGCTTTGTTGGGATTCTTCATTCTTTCCTTTAGCCTTCAGTAGCACCTTCTGAAGTCTGTGATGGGTTTTGTATACTAAAAGCATTTATTACAATGAGTATACAACGGTTTATTTCTCCTATCTCTCAAACAAACTTACATGTATGTAACAATGATATCCTCTTGTCTCATCGATAGGGACAATCATACGACGTGTTGTAGATTGCAGAAGATAATATGATCACTAGACCTAGTGAGACATAAACCTGATCACAGCCGAGACAGCGTATGAGGATATGTTTGTCCGGATGGCTACAACATTGTTGGAATATGTAGTCTGTCTTGGTTACTTGAAATGCCGGTACGCAAGGGTGGCGTACTGATGGACTGCAGTTAGATGTATTCGACTGTCTGACATCAGCGAATACAAGATCTCGTTCTTTATTGAGTCCAAACCCTAACGAAGGTTCAAGGGTTTACACGGATTGACTGTTGCTTTGACTTGCCATGGTGGAGAGCCTGAGTAACGTGCTCGTATATCCGCATCTTGGGTTATAGCAGTTTGTGTAGTACTGCCTGAGACTGGGTTTAGGTAACCAAATCCGAGTAATAGGATGAGGACATTCCCTGAGGAGCTCAATGCCATTCATCGTGCCAAAGTCCTGCAGGCTGATTAAGTTCAGGCACGAGTGATAAGGATTGAGTGGTACTATTCATGATTAATAAGATATTAATTAATTGTAGATAGAGCTTATCAGAAGCTCCGATTAATTAATGAATGTCCGGAAACCTTAAATATGGGGATTCTCAATAGATGCAGCCCGTTCTTATAACGTGGTAACAAAGGGGTAGGTCAATATTAATTCTGTGGTGAAAAAGAATTAATATTAATTAATTAATTGTGTCCTGGGTTGTTGACAATGGAATTAATTAATTTATAGGCCCACTTTATTATTTGCATTAGGTCCCAAGTCTGGCCCATTTATATATGCTGAAAAAGACCCAATAACCTATTAGGGTTAAAACCCCTAGGTCTATAAATAGACAACACTCTCTCTGAAACCCTAGCCACCTTGATCATAATTCAAATCAGTCAAAACCCTAGGGAGAGAGAGAGCTGGGTGGTGCAAGCAGTAGAGGGAGGAGAGAGAATTCGACTCCGGCCTACTGATACAGATCTGTGGAATTCTCACCAGTAGCAGATATGAACAACATTGGGATACAGCCCTAAAGATCTAATCTGGAGAACAAGGATTCTTTATTTCAATTAAATCTAGAAATTAGATTTCTAATTTATGTTTCTGCAGATTTATTTGAATCTCGTGGTTGAATTGATTGTTGGATATTCAAACGAGAAAGATCAGATCAGACTCTACGGAATAACGGTAATCCTGTTATCCACGCATTAAATTCATAGGATCATGCTTGGTTTTGTGAATTGGTATTTTGAGCAGTAACTATAAATCGATCCAGCTTATTTGGATTTTGTGATTTGGTTCACCGACAAATCCCTACAATTGATATCAGAGCCAAGTTTCTGATTTATGGCTCTGTTGTTCATTATAGATTCATTAATGCATGTATGAATTTTATTTTGTCGTGGATGGTTTTTTTTCCTCGTGGCAACCCATTAGATTCAGTCCGCGGTGGTTTATCCACGTAAGGTTGAATCTATTTGGTAAAATCACGAGAAAACCCGTGATTATATTTGATAGGAAAAATTGTAATAGAATAGTTTTTGTAATTTTTTATTCAAATCTGTAATGGGATGGGTCGGGACAAAGAACGAAGATGGAGTCGACAGACGAGGGTGGCGCACGGCGGCGATAGGAGGCCGCAGCAACGATGGCAGCAGCGGCGCGAGCGGCGATGCGCTCGGGCGCACGGCGGCGGGCGGCGCGGGCCAGCGGCATGGGGCGCGTGCACGCATGCTTGCGCACGCGGCGGCTCTGGGCGCGGCAGCGGCGGTGGTGGTCGTCGTCGGCGGGTGTTATCCTATCGCGGTGATTTGCGATTTGGTGGATGGTGCAATCCTGTGTAAACCCTAGGTTCTCATTCGGGTTTGGGGCCAATCATCAAATCACAAAACCCTAAATCCCAAAAGATTTGGTGGTTGAAGATTTGGAGGCCCTGAAAGATTTGATGAAGATTTGGATTTATCCAATTAAATTAAAATTTCAAATTGTAATAGATAGGATTTTATTTCCTGTTTTGTGGGGCCACTAGGAATTTTGTTTGCCTTAATTGTCCTCGTATGATAAGTGATTTATTATGTGCGCATTTAAGCATTTGTAGATAATAGGAAAAGCATGATTTACTGCTTTTATTATTTACAGCTTTCCAAGCATGCTTATGTGATTAATTTCTTGTTGGATTATATTTTGGGAATTTTTGGGCTTGTTTAATTACATGAAAAATTTGGAGAATATAATAACAAAGAAATTATTTGTGCGCATATAAGAAACCTTTTTGAAAGAAAAATACTAAGGGGATTTTTTAATTAAAATCAATAGACCTCCACAAAGCGGTCTTAGGCTATAGTTGTATCTCTCGCTCTAGTAAACGTCTACGAGTGTAGTTTGCTAGTTCTTGGAGGTGCATGGGTACAGTTGTTGGGATTTCTAGACAAACAATTTAAATCATGTGAATTGATTGTGCAGTATGGTTATGTGCCATGCTAAACTGTCTCTTTTGGCCAGTTTATCGCTTAGAAGCATCTTAGGATATAATGCAGTTGTTGCTTCCCTGTCATTGAGAGATGGCTTTGTCTAAGGTTATTCACTAATTATTAATTTCTAGTGTCGAAAGGTTCCTGACATGCTAGTGAAATTAAAGAATTTGGGTTTAAAACCCGCAGTTCTGGTTGAGGGTGACATCGTAAACGTCTACGAGTGTAGCTTGCGGTGGGAACTCTTGGGAAATTAGTGGAAAACATGTGTATTTGATTTATGAAAAGGTTTTCAATGCATTTGTTTTTGAAGTTCTGCATGTATGTTCTTATTTAAGGGTTTTATTGTTTCGGATATGTCTATGTCTAATGTCATCAATATTCTCGCACAAAATTCTCTAACTGGTCCAAACTTCCTGGAATGGAAATGCAACCTCGAATACATCCTGATTGCGGAAGAACACTTGTTCGTTCTACTAGTACTTTGTCCTATAAGTGCCCACTACTGAATCCTCCCAAGAGGAAGTAGACTATTACAACGAGTGAGAGAGCATGTAGTTTCCATGACTCACCTCATGGATGAGCTAACTGTGCACAGTTGAGGTATCGACGCTGAGGCTAAGGTCGATATCATACTAAACTCTCTACCCAAATCCTTTGAGAGTTTCAGACTGATTGTTGTCATGAACAAGAAGGACAACACTCTTAATGAGTTGCTCAATGACTTGATGGCAGCGGAATCAGTTATGAATCCTTAGAAGGTTGCCTTAGCTACTTCTGGTAATCACTCTGCTGTATCGAAAGGTATGAAACCGAAAAGAGTGATTAAGAAGAAGGCTGGAATGGTAATTGCGAAGGAC
Source organism: Plectranthus barbatus (assembly GCA_026898455.1). Taxonomy (NCBI): domain Eukaryota; kingdom Viridiplantae; phylum Streptophyta; class Magnoliopsida; order Lamiales; family Lamiaceae; genus Plectranthus; species Plectranthus barbatus. Next base: position 163,391 of record JAPKLW010000742.1, read on the forward strand.
GTGGGAGTTGTTAATAAGCCTATGGCGGAAACTTCGAGGGACAAGTGTTTTCAGGTGTGGTAAGAAAGAACATTGGAGGAAAGATTTTCAGGCCCACAAGGCTAGACAGGGTATGCCATTTGCATGTATAAGTGAAGCATTATTAGAGTACATCGTTGCTCTTCCAAGAGCTGTAAGCGCTGACTTGTTGATCATGTTGTTGTACTTTGCAGGAGACCGTGCCGACAACGCTGGTGAATAATGGCAAGAAGATATCAAGCTGGTTGAAGACAACGTTTAGTGACGAAGCTTCATGGAGTTTTCTCTTCCTTATGTTTTGATGGATTAAGTACATTTTAAGAATTTTTTTGTGGGCCGTGTTTTCGGCAGGACAAATGTTTTTCCAACTTTGCAATGGATATTTTTTTTATTTATGATTTCTATCATTGGTAATAATGATGTTGTGCATTTTGGGATGTTTATTTATTCTCTTTATACTGCTTTTTCAGATATGTCCTTTTATATTGCATGTAACTCATCCATAATTGATAATCTTAGAAAGAAAAAATTTACTTCTTCTAATGAGGATCTTACATATCTCTGGCACTAGAGATTGGGTCACATCAGCTGGAAGCGGATTCAATGACTTGCAAATGACGGTACATTGGACTTAGTCCGGGCTGTACCTTATCAAGTCTGCAATCCTGCATCGAGGGCAAGATGTCAACTACGCCTTTTAAGGCTAGTCAGTTACGAGCAGAGGAAGTGTTGGAATTGATCCGTTCTGACTTATGTGGACCCATGTCCACACAGGTTCGTGGAGGGTATGAGTACTTCATCACTTTCATTGATTATTACTCATGGTACGGATACGTTTACCTGCTTCGCTACAAGTCTGAATGCTTTGAGAAATTCAAAGAGTTCAAGGATGAAGTAGAAAAGAAGGTCGGGAAAACTATCAAGTCACTGCGATCTGACCGCAATGGCGAATACCTCGGTAACGAGTTCCTACTGTATTTGTCAGATAACGGGATTACATCCCAGTGGACTGCACCGGGTACTCCCCAGCAAAACGATGTAGCTGAAAGAAGAAATATGACTCTTCTAGAGATGGTAAGATCAATGATGAGTTATGCAAACTTACCAATTTCGTTTTGGGGCTACGCATTGGAAACAACCGCTTACGTATTAAATGCGGTGCCTTCTAAATCAGTTCCTAAGATGCATTCTGAGCTCTTCCTTGGTCGCAAACCGAGTTTTTGCAAGTTTAGAGTATGGGGCTGTCCAGCACATGTACTGTCGAAGGAACCTAATAAGTTAGATAGCAGGTCAAATGTAATGTTTTTATAGGGTATCCCAGGCAAACGAAAGGTGGTTACTTTTACTGTCCTGAGAGTCAGAGTTGTTGTTAGCACCAATGCTAGATTCTTGGAGGACGAGTATGTAAGGAACTACAGGTCAAAGAGTGATATCGTTCTCCAAGAAATTTAAAATGAGAATGCAATTCCAAGGGAAAGGGAACGTTCAAACGTGGGTGGACCTGTGAGAGGTTCAGCACCACAGACACATTCTTCAGTGCAGAGTGCAGAACCACAAGTTACTGCACTTACTGCTGACAAGGCACAGATGTCTCGTCGTAGTGGGAGAGTTATTTTCCAGCCGGAAAGGTACATGTTCGTGGGTGAGTCTTCGGACTTGAGCCCGGAAGACGGACATGAGGACTCTGACCCACTGATTTATGAAGAGGCAGTGCTAGACAAGGATGTTGATAAATGGCGTGTCGCCATGGATTCCTAAATTGAATCCATAACTTCCATAGATGTGTACCAGAAAACTGATTTGTTGGATGGCTTTAGGGCCATAGGGTGCAAATGGGTATACAAAAGAAAGAAAGCGGCGGATGGAGAAATCACGACTTTTAAAGCCAGGCTGGTGGAAAAAGGTTATTGTGAGAAAGAGGGCATTGACTATGACGAAACTCTTTCACCGTATCCATGCTCAAATCCATCTGGATACTCCTTACCATAGCTGCACATATGGACCTCGAGATTTGGCAGATGGATGTTAAAACCGCTTTTCTAAATGGTTACCTTAAAGAAGGTAGGGACATCTATATGCGGCAACCTAAGGGCTACGCGTGCAAAGGCAAAGAACATCTTGTCTGGAAGCTTAAGAAGTCCTTGTATGGACTTAAGCAAGCTTCGAGGTCGTGGAACTTACGTTTTAATGATGTGATAAAATCCTATGGATTTTCACAGTTGGAAAATGAAAGTTGTGTTTACCGAGGGAGTGATGTCGGAAAACAAGTGTTGGTTATCCGAACAGGTCCAAATGAAGGATTTGGGAGAAGATGGCTACATCCTTGGGATTAAGGTCTTACGAGATCGTAAGAGAAGGATGTTGAGCTTATCCCAGGAATCCTATGTGGATACTGTGATAGCCCGATTCAGCATGCAACTCGCCAAGAAAGGCTTGCTACCTTTCATACATGGCGTTCGTCTTTCTAGTGGGCAGTGTCCTGAGACACAGCGGGAGAAAGATGAGATGAGTCTTGTACCATACGCTTCAGCGGTGGGTAGCCTCATGTATGCGATTGTTGTGTACCATGTCAGAGATCTGCTATGCTCTTGGCATGGTAGCAAGATATCAGTCTAACCCTGGACAGGTGTATTGGACTGCGGTAAAGCACATCTTCAAGTATTTGAAGAGAACTAGGAATTACTGCCAAATTTATCAAAGTGAGGATTTTTGCCTTGTGGGTTATACAGACTCGGATTTCCAAGGGGACCAGGAGGTGGAGTTGTATCTTAGAGGAGCGCAAAGCAGAAATGCATTGCTGACTCCACCATGGAGGTGGAGTATGTCGCCTCATCCGAAGCCTCGAAAGAGGGGGTATGGCTCAGGAACTACCTTTTGGAGTTGGGCATGATTCCGAGTTTGCCAAAGAGCATCACAATTTATTGTGATAACTCTGGTGCAGTGGAAAACTCAAAGGAACCGTGGTCTCACAGGGTAAGCAAACACATAGAGAGAAAGTACCATATCATACGAGAGATCGTATCGAGGGGCGATGTGCTGATCAAGAAGATTGAAACTAAGGAGAACCTTGCTGATCCGTTTACAAAGATCTTGCTGTAGAAAGTTTACGAAAGACATATTCTTGAGCTGGGTCTGAGGTGGATGCCGACCACTGACAATGGTTAACGAGATATCAGGTTAGATAGACGCACTGTATACTCTATAATAGCTTAGTTATGCTTTGAGTGTAAGTGGGAGATTGATGGATTTTGTATACTAAAGGCATTTATTACAATGAGTATACAACGGTTTATTTCTCCTATTTGTAAAAACAAACTTACATGTATGTAACAATTATATCCTCTTTTCTCTCCGATAGGAATGATCATACGGCGTGTTGTAGATCGCAGAAGACAGTACGATCACTTGACCTAGTAAGACATAAACCTGATCACAGCCGAGACAGTGTATGAGGATACGTCTGTCCGGATAGCTGTGGCATTGTCGGAATAAGTAGTCTGTCTTGGTAACTTGCATGCTGGTACGCAAGGGTGGCGTAGTGATGGAACGCAGTGAGATGTATTCGACTGTCTGACATCTGCGAATACAAGATCTCGTTCTTGATTGAGTCCAAACCCTAACGAAGGTTCAGGGGTTTGCACGGATTGACTATTGCTTTGACTAGCCATGGTGGGAAGCCCGAATAACGTGCTCGTATATCTGCATCTTGGGTAATAGTAGTTTGTGTAGTACTGCTTGAAACTGGGTTTAGGTAACCATATCCGAGTAATAGGATGGGGACATTCCCTGAGGAGCTCAATGACATTCATCGTGCCAAAATCCTGCAGGCTGATTAAGTTCAGGCACGAGTGATAAGGATTTAGTGGTACTACTCAGGAATAATAAGATATTAATTAATTGTAGATAGAGCTTGTCAGAAGCTCCGATTAATTAATGAATGTCCTGTAACCTTAAATATGGGGATTCTCAATAAATGCAATCCGTTCTCATAACGTGGTAATAAAGGGGTAGGTCAGTATTAATTCTGTGGTGAAAAAGATTTAATATTAATTCATTAATTGTGTCCTGGGTTGTGGACATGGGAATTAATTAATTTATAGGCCCACTTTATTATTTGCATTAGGTCCCAGGTCTGGCCCATTTATATATGCTGAAAAAGGCCCAGTAGCCCATTAGGGTTAAAACCCTAGATCTATAAATAGACAACACTCTCTCTGAAACCCTAGCCACCTTGATCATAATTCAAATCAGTCAAAACCATAGGGAGAGAGAGAGCTGGGCGGCGCAAGCAGTAGAGGGAGGAGAGAGATTTCAACTCCGGCCTACTGATACAGATCTATGGAATCCTCACCAGTAGCAGATCTGAACAACATTGGGATGCAGCCCTGAAGATCTAATCTGGAGAACAATGATTCTTTCTTTTGTTTTTTCTTTATTTCAATTCAATCTAGAAATTAGATTTCTAATTTCTGTTTCCACAGATTTATTTGAATCGCGTGGTTGAATTGAGTGTTTGATATTCAAACGCGAAAGATCGGATCAGACTCTACAGAATAGCGGTAAACCCTTTATCCACGTATTAAATTCATCGGAGCATGCTAGGTTTTGTGAATTGGTATTGTGAGCAATAACCGATCCGACTTATTTCGATTTTGTGATTCGGTTCACCGACAAATCCCTACAGTCTATTCATCTTCTCCTCCATCTCGCTGACTGAGCATTCCTTCTCTTTGACTTGAGATCCACTGGTTGATGTGATCTCCTTCAGTGGGTTAGGCTGAGCTGGGCAATCTGAGTGGAATGGATTCTTTGTCTTCCACTTCTGTACGTCTCTTTTAAAAACGAATGATGCATCCTCAAAGTGGTCTTCAATGGGTACTGCAGCTCATATAACTTCATTCTTGTTTATCTGCATGATGTCCCATTAATGTTCATGAATCTGGGCGAATATTTCTTTACTACTCATGGCTGATAGATCATTCACCTTCAGGTTGTTCACTCTAATACACTAGTCCTTCTTTGACATTTTGGAGAGGATCTTTTAGTTCATGTGAGGAAGTTCATATGTTCTTCCCAACTTCTTCAGTTCAGCCACGATAGAGTTGAATCTAGCTTCCATATCCTTGATTGTTTCTCCAGGAAGCATTTGGAAAGATTCATAATTGTCTGCGCATTGTTGTAGCTTCTTTCTCTTCATTTGATGGATCTTCGTGCTCAGAGTGCCACAAAACTCCCACATTTCTTTAGCATCCTTGTACTCCAGAACTTCTGCCATCAGAGGAGGTGACAGAGAGTTTAAGATCAAATACATGACTACATAATCTAGTTGTGCTCGAACACAATATTCCTGTGTCCACTCCACGTACGGCTTGTCCACCATTACCTCTGGTCCTTGAACGTCTTTGCCAATTCGAGTCTTCACCTTCTGGATCTTTATTGGTCTCACATTGATTACGTGCTCCATTTCGGGATAATTGTTCATCAACGTGATCAATGACCTCTTTTTCCAGGTGGAATAGGTTTCCGGTGTGAACTTTCAAAACTTTGCAGTGTTCGCAATTATCCTTTATACTTAGCTTAACACAAAAACTAAACACAAATGCAAGGAAAAATGGATCTGGTCCTAAGTGACTCAGAAGCAGCAAGACTGTAAAGACCAACCGCTATGATACCACTAGTTGGTCCCTGATTAGAATTTCAATATTTGCAGCGGAAGTTTGTAATCAATTCTTGCACTTATCTTGCTAAGTCACGACTTAGTAGGTGTTTTCAAATATGTTTAAACTCGAGTATTCGTTAAGTTCATTGCAGATTATACCTCCACACTTGATCTGTTGGGTTTTAAATATAATCAATATGTAAAGAAATAAAAGCAATAAATGAACACAAGGTTTATAGTGGTTCGAACAATTGTTCTACGTCCACTTTTCAGTCCTCCTGACTGAAAATTCATGATAGATTGATTACAAGGTCAAGCTTGATGTCTAACATTGACCAGCTCCTCCGTTTGGTCAGCTTGCACCTTCAAGCACCTTGGTCTTCAATATTCACTATGTCGCTCCTTAGAGTGAGGACAAACCTCCCTTCTCCTAGGACGTCGACTCCTGGAGTTTTATAGTTCTTCCTGGAACCTTTCCTTGTTTTGTAGTTGCCCGTGATAATCACGCTTGGAGAGCAAGGTGACTGCTAGATTCTTTCTATCCTAGAAAGAATCTTAAAATTAACCCTAGAAGTAATACTTTAGTGATCTCGAGCTTCAAATATGAAAGCTTATGAAAAAGCTTCAATTAGATACAAGCTCGGATGAGTTTGCGTCAGTTTGAGAGTATTTTGATCTCTTCTTATTTTCTCTGTTTATGAAATTTCACAAACCTCTAAATCTCCTCTAGATGACACATTTTTATAGGTGAGGATTCAAACAGCCGTTTGAATCTTATCCGTTAGACTTAGAGAGTTTGCTTGCCAATCTCTGTTCTTCCTTTTCTGCAAGGTACAGTGAATCTTCAAGTCTCCTTCATTTGTAATTGGCGAAGCTCTTATTTGTAGTCGTCTTTGACAGAACGGATCTTTTAGTTTGAATCTGGGAACCACCTTTGTGTCTGTTGTTTATTCTCCTTTTTGATTCATAGGGTGTCCTTGTGATCTAGAACCTTTTGATTTGCGACTCTATATTGTCTTGATTGTTGTTGAGTGTTTGCTGGCTATTGATACTCTGCTGACATTTCAGCAGTCTTGTTTAGATCCCACAGCATGCTTGCTTCATTCCTTCAGCATTCTATTAGGCGTGTCCAGCATTCCTTCGTGTTTGCTCGCCTTTACTGGCAATTCCAACAATCTTCAGATCTGCCGATTCTTTCAGCATTCTTTGATTCTTTTCTTCTAGTTATATTACAACTCGTGTAGATGTATCATATATAGGACTTTTATAATATGACTCAATACTAAGTTTTTAGAAGCTAGATCTACTGAGCTTTGATGCACCGAAACCAATAAACTTACAATTTAGATCAAGGGGTTGTAATATTTCTAACAATATTCCTAACAAGGAGTCTTTTTCAGTATTTTGTGGATTTTGAACCATGTGTGCTCTTAGTTCGCATTTGATTGTAATTTTTGACTTATATGGAATTCTCGCTAAATTGTTCGATATGGATTGTAGTTCTAATCAACTTATTCACATTGTGAGATTTTGTAGTCATAGGATTGAAGAGTTTTGATTCTAGTGTATTTGGGATTTCCTTCTTTTGCTAGTATTACTACTTGCACACAAATTAGGTTGGAAATTCTCTCGATTAGGGATGAAATATGTGTTCATTGGGTGTGAATTGCATGAGTGGAAAGCCAATTTTGAATGGGTAGTTGCAACACAAAGTGAATTGTGTTAAATTTGTTTAGTTAAGAAGTTGTTGCTTGAAAATTGTGAAGTGAATTTTAATGGCTCTATGATATTTCTTTTACCTCTATTTTTAAAGATCCACTATGGCTTTTAGACCCCAGTTTGCTAACCCGGAAGCTGAACAACTCTACAAAAAATTTTGCAGTGCAAAGTTCAAAGTTAGACAAACTCTCTACTCCTGTGCTACAACCATGAATACTCTAGGGACTAGGGCAGATGTTGAGGCCCTAGTGAGAAGAGTCGGTTGAAGTAGATGGATTACAACACGGTGGCCACTTACCCTTTGTCGGTGAAGGATTTCCTCGCATCACTTCAAGTGTTTGAGCTCAAACCGAATGGTGAGCCCACAACCATCAGATTCTAGCTGCTTAATCAGATCTTCCGGCTACCTATAGATGTGTTGGACGAATTATGGGGAAGCCCGATGAATGGACATACTTGCATCCCTAAGAACTTCAATACAATCGAGTTTTGGCAACAAATCGCAACAGATGCACAATTGGAGGTAGATGAGTTTGATGTAGGAAGAATGAAAGCCTCTTCTATTGAAAATCATGTGTTCTGATACGTTCAGCGATGTATGGGGGTGTCTATCACCGGTCATCACGAGAGTGGAAAGGTGAGGTTTGGAGAACTCTTTTCCCTACATTCCGTGCTGAAGGAGGAAAACATCAGCTTCGCAGGGTTGGTGATGGACCATTGGAGGAGGCAGGTGAAGGCCACCAAAGGCAACATATGGAGTGAGAGAATAATTACCCCGATAGCAGAGCATGTGGGGATTGATTTTTCTGACATTGAGATACTACCCAACACAAGAGTGCTTGACATAACACAACTTGTGCAATTGCAGTTGCTTGCATAATGTGAGTTTGGTTGGACACTGAAGACGTCCAATGGAGATAAGTTTCCATTACCTCAGCTGGACCTCACACATGTCACGGACCTCCTCTTCTGTGACAATTGGCTAATGAGTACTGATGCCCACATGCACGTTATGGTTGGACCACGAGGAAGAGTAGGTACCTCCCACCTCAGTCACCGACCGTGGACTCGCCCAGACCAACGAGTGCTCACTCGTGAGGAGCAACGGGAGGAGAGGCTTTGGCCTCGCCACTTGCAATACGATATGATAGCACGATGCATCCCCAGCAGATGCTACGGGGGAGGATTCCCCCGAGGAGGAGGAGCATTGGGAGAGAGTTGGAGAGGATCTACCTTTGGAGGAGGAGATTCTGGGATGGATTGGTGGAGCTTCGACCAGTCACTATGATGGGGAGTCTTTATCATCTGGAGTGGATATCGCGATGATTTACTAGTTCATGCAGCAGTACGCTACAGAGCATGCGGCGGAGTGCACTCAGTATGCCGAGTTCCGCCAACACGTAATTATGCATGATGGACTGATTGAATATTATAATTGTTGAAGAGTAATAAAATTTATACCCATTTGAGAATTTTTTAGCCTTTTATTCGTTTGATGTGGGACAAGGCCTTTAGCAAGAACCCTTCTAGAATTTGACGAGTTTCTCTCTCGAGGATGCATAAGTGTAGTAATAGGGTGAATGTGATTATAGGCATATTCTTTCATAACCCATTCCCCATACACTAACCCTTGATTATCTCCACTCGTAGCTTATTTTACCGTTGAATGAATTTTCTTTGATTTAGAATGGTTGATAAACAAGAGGAGTAGATGGTTGGACAATAGGGATTGTTGGGATTTTCGTTGTGCATTTTTAGGAATTAAAAAAAATAGTTTCCCAAGGGTGAAAAGGAATTTGGGTCCCAAGAGTGAAAATGAAAAAAAGTGAACACGAGTGCATCATGGAAAAAATTATGTAAGTTCAGAAAATAAATGTGGTAAAACGCAAAAAGAAAATGAATGAAAAGGGGCCCTAGGAAAAAATAGATTGAGGTATTTGATGAATTGATGTGGTTGTGGTATGATCGGTGTGTTGTTATATTGAAAAAAATTTAAGTCACTTAGCCAGAAATATCCCACCTTTTAGGTAAGCCACATTACAACCAAATTGAAACCTATTTGATTCCTTGAAAAACTACACTATTAAGCAATGGAGAGATGAGAAACTTGTCAAACCTATGGTAAGTGTGAGCTTTCGTCTTGAATTAAGAGAAACACATACCCATAAACACTTGAGCGATGAGTGCAAACAATATCTTGTGAGGTTCCTCTTCGACGATTTGATGATTTCAATTATGTCTGGATTGTGTGATTTATGTGGATGAGTGCTAATTGGATAAGTAAAGGAACTTGTGAGGAATTGAACACTTATATATGCATGAGATTTGAATTCTTGTCGGTGAATTGATCGAGGACGATCAATAGTTTAAGTTTGGGAGAGTTGATAAGTTTGTATTTTCACCGACTTATAAGTTAGTTTTAAGCTGTTTTTAGTAGTTTTTAGCGCATTTTACATATATTATCATGCATGGAATGACTTTTTTTGCTTGTTATGTTCGTGGTGTTGTGTTTGGCAGGTTTTTGGGTAGAAATTAGTAAAGATTCGAAGGAGATGTTTGGGCTACAATTCTGCGTTGATCGACATGGCGTTGTGTCGATCGATATAGCCCGTCCTTGGACCATTCAACGCGAGGCTCGATGCACACAAGCCAGCAGCTTTTGTGTTGATCGATGTGGCCCTTTTAAGTGTGTCGATCGAGTTTCATTCCGCATCGATCGATGCGAGCTGTGAACTTTCAGGTACGGTCTTGTTTGGAGATATACATATATCTAATCCTGTCGATCGATTTTCATTATAAAAGGCCTTGTAATTTTGATTTTGAGTGACATTCCATCTTTTAGAGTTCAATTTTAGGGAGTCAACAACACCAATTGTTGTTAGGTATTGATGTAGAAATCCTACCTTAATTTGATGTTTTGATGTGTCAAAACTAAATACCAAAGTCTAGGATTTAGAGTTACTAGCTCATGTAATCCTTGTATTGGATAATTTGAGTTGTAATAGTCCAGGAAGAAGGAAGTTAACATAACTGTGGAACAGTTTGAAGAAGAGATCGTTCAGACAAAAATTATCTTGACTAAGAAGAGAATACGAGCAGAGCAAGGTCACGAAAACTGTGGATACAGTTTTCATAATTAAACTTCTAAAAGGAGCCTGCAGTTTCAAGAGCAAGACAGTTTTGCATCCAGAAATGTGTACATGATAAGATGTCGAGCAAGAAGCAAGGGAGCGCCAAAAAGGCTAATGAAAAAGATCAGATAGATACGAAGTTGTGACTAACGTACAACATTCGACGTCTGACACACAAGTACAAACTGCTCTGAAAAGCAGTACATTGTAGCAGAAAAAGCAGAGTGACAAGCAACTTTTCAGAAGAGCATGGATTGTGATTGGACACCATCTCCAATGTCTCTACCGGCTATTTTTTGGTGGTTCATCGATAAATAGCAGGATCAACAGAGACTTAAAAACCTTTGCCAAAATCTCTATCTCTATGCTCAATCATCTACAAACGTTGTATCTTCATTTATTGTCTCTCACCTAAATCTAAAGGAAAACATTACAAGCCTTCAAGGGAAAAGACATCGTTGTCGTAGTTCTTTTATTGAGCTCACTGCATCCACTGCTACGGAGTCGGAGGAGATTCACTGTGCGACATTGCTATTACTAGGATTAAGTTAGCAGACTTAATCTAATATCTTGGTGTTCTTACTATCTATGTAAGAAAACAACAGCCTGCTCTTTGCAAAGGAAGAACAAGTTATTACGGGCTACTGCCAAACATCTGACGATCTGGGAAGAACAAAATCATCCAACTTACCGAAGAAGGAAAAGGGAGGTTTGTCCTCAATCCATCTTCGAGCCGGTCCACAGAGAAGACACAGAGCTTTCGACGGACTGAAGAAGGAGTGAAGAGTAACTTCCTGGGCGAGTGATCCATCTTGTTGTGGACTGCAGCAGCTTGCTATAGATCGTGAGGATTGTATCTTCATAACTTAGTGAATTACCGAATCTGATATCCGAAAAGTGGACGTAGGACTTTAGGCTCCGAACCACTATAATATCCTACGTCGCTTACAGTTTTGATTTACATTCTCCACCTTACAGTTTACTGGATAATTTGAAACCTTCAATACATACTATGTAAGTATTGAAGCGTATAAACTGTGTAACTGTTTGAACTGTAAAACTGATAACTAAACTGCTGATTAAATTAAAACTGTGTTCTATATAAAAAACTGTTAGCTGCAAACTGTGATAGCAACTGAACTGTATTCATACTTAGAGTGTAATTCATTGTTTAATTACTTCCGCTTCACATTGTTTGTACTCTGATCTGGGACCAATAAGTGGTATCAGCACAAGTCGGTCTTTCTAGACTGTCCTGTTTTTAGTCGCTTAAGCAGGATCCGTATTTCCTTACACTCTAACTGTTTATCTAGTGTGCTTTAGCGAGCAGAGTATTTCTAGAGAATGATAACTCATACGAGTCTTCCCAAGTACAATCCAAAGAGGTTTGAAGTATGGAAGAAGAAGTGTCTCATTCAAATAAGAGCTCCACATCCAGAGATGGATGAAGTCCTGCAAAAGGGATATCTTAAGATTCAGATAACCAAAATGATCCTTTAGACACCAGACAAGACAGGCGGTGTCAAATACATAGACAAGCCGAAGTAGGAATGGACAGTTGAAGACAAGAAATGTCACCAGGTCGACTTCATCGCACAAGAGATAATTTTACAATCTCTCCCAGATAACCTTCAAGACGCAGTTGTGGAGAAAAACTCTGCCAAGGAACTGTGGGATTGGACCAACAATCTCATGAAAGAAACAGATACGATGAAGCGCAACAAGAAGCAAATTGCCATGGAAAAATATGAATCCATTCAAATGCTACCCGGCGAATCAATCAAATTGATGGAGGCAAGATTTAATACCATCGTCAGTGAGAAGAAGAACCTCGGAAGAGATGAAAAAGTAGCAGACCTGAACGCTAAAGTTCTTTCAAGACTGCCAAAGAAAGACTGGTTTGTTAAAACCACAAGTCTGAAGTCCATGGATCTCTCAAAAACGTCCACCAAAGAAATGTTCGATGAACTTCAAGCCCATGAGTGGTACATCCAGATGGTGAACATAAATGAAGCTGCTCAAACTCCAAGTTCAGCAACTGATGTTGATGCAACATTCGTCGTGAAAGGAGACTTCCAAAGGAGTTCAAAAAGGCCAGTCTATTTTGAGAAAACAAACTAATCCTTACCAGCCACCTCCAACACAGTTCAGAAAATAGAAACTGAACTGTCCGTTGCCAAACTTGAAGAGCAGTTAAAGAACCTGACTGCACTTCTTGAGAAGGCTAAAGGAAGGGAGAAGGAAGGTCAATCAAGTGAGCAGAGGTTCATCAAGAGAGAACCACGTACATGCTGCGAGTGCAACTCCCCTGACCACCTGAAGTATGAATTCCCTCAAGTCTCTCAGGAGGAGAGAGACAGACTAAAGAAACTATTCGAGAAGAGAGCATCCAGAGCTGTTGCCCAAGAAATGCTCACCAGAACAGATGTACCAGTCGTACCAGACCGTGACGATGGCTACTACACGTCTAAAGATGAAAAGGAAGAGGAAGTATTTCTCGCTTTCATGGCAGCCATAGATGGAGATGTTACCGATGAAGAAGAAAGTGCCTCAAACAACGAAATCTTGGTAACAACTAATCTGCCCACACCTAGTGTTTCCTTATTCTTTGATACACATTTTGAAGCATGTTACTCTAGTTCAGAAGATATCACGCTTTAGAAAATTATTAAAGAACTTGAAAAATTTCATGAAAATAAGGATACACTAATTAGTGAAAATGCCTGACTAAATTCTTAAATTTCAACCTTGACAGAGGAGCTAGAAAGATATAAATCAGTTATTATAGAATTAAATTACATAACAGAAGAGCATGTCAAATTATTTAAAGATTTTGAAAGCATGACAAAAGAACGTGATACTCTAAAGAAACATGAGCATGCTGGATGTAATTGTTCTTTTGAAAGAATCTTAAAGACCTTGAATGAGATTCTGAATGTTCAAAGACCTCCATCCGATAAATTCGGACTTGGATATGTTAAGTATCAAACTGAGGAGGAAGTCCCGAACAATCATAATCCCACCTTAGGAACTGAGGACATTCATTTAGGCTCTTTAAAAGCAAGACTTAGTTTAGGTACTTCGTTGGAAAAGGGAAAGGCAATTTCCAAGAGACCAGTTAATCAGAGTGTTAAGACCAGTTCCTGGTCAAAAACTGAACTGGCATCTCGACAGAATGCGAACACAGTTGGAAAACTGGACAAGCAGACTGCCATGAGGAAAACTTATCATCCCTCAAAACTGGATAAGCTTAATGTTTCCCATGCAAGGATTCCAGTTTTACCAACAAGAATGGCTGAGCAACATACACATGTTGCAAGGAAGTCTGTTTCACAATCGGAATTTAATCCGAAAGGTTATAATAGAGCTGATGTTCATCATACCTATCAACCAAATAGGGGGAACACCTATTTGAAGCCAGAGTCCAATCATTTTCATACTCAAACGACTGTGACGGCTACACTCCCGAGAAAAGCCTCCAAAAAGAGTTCACTAGTCACACACTTAAACAACACACATCCACACAGCACACACCTGTTTGGAAATAGGGCATATCGTAATCAGAAAGGTAATTTGGTTTCACAGACTGTAAGTGTGAAACAAGTGTGGATACCAAAAGGTTGGATTCACATGACTAACCATGTAGGACCGAAAGGATACGAGGACCTAAATAATTTCTTTTGTATTGCAGAGTAGGAATACGCTGAATAAGACAAGAACATGGATATTGGACAGCGGATGCTCAGCCCATATGACAGGAGAAAAAAAGACTAATAAAAAACTTGGAAATATATGAAGGAGTAACTGTCAGCTTTGGAAACAAGGCCACGGGTCAAGTGATTAGAATAGGATACGTGGAGCACAATGGGATAATCATTCAGAACGTATCTTTGGTCATGAATCTGAAGCACAATCTCCTCAGCAAAAGTTAACTGAGTGAAGGTGGCTACATTGTCAGATTTGAAAAGTCAGAATGTCAAGTGATAGACAAGGAGTCATGCAAGATCATAATCAGAGGAATCAGAAAAAGAGGCCTCTACAATGGAAACTGGTCCAGTGGAGTAAAAGTGACATGCCTCATTGCAATCAATCCTCAGAAGCTGTAAATTGGCTATGGCACAAGAGACTCAGCCATTTAAACTTCAGTTCTATCCAACATCTGGCGAAGCACAAATTAGTTGAAGGACTGCCAGATAAAAAGTTTCAAAAAGAAGAAGTTGACAAATCCAGTTCGAGAAACAGACAAGAGCCTCATTCAAGATCAGGCCAGTTATAGCAAGCACAAAGAGAATACTAGAGTTGCTTCACAGGGATTTGTTTGGTCCAGTCACCCCACCCACAATTGGAAAACGAAAATATACATTGGTAGATGTTGATGACTACTCAAGATATTACATGGGTGGTGTTACTCAAGTCCAAGGATGAGGTCAAGATTCATCTACCAGAACTAATCAACTGTCTTCAAAATGAAAAGGGATTAAAAGTGAAGAGGATAAGGTCAGATAATGAACAAAATTCTACAATGGACCCTGTTGGGAAATTATTCAGAAAATCTCCCTTAGGAGTCGTTTGTGAAAGGTTTTGTTGAATCAAACCTTAGCATTTGGTCGATCATTTTCTAAATTCTAGATAGTCTAGAATATCATGTAATGTCCTGTATAGGTCATCTATTGAGTTGTAATAGTTTAGTCTGCTAGAAGATCTAGCAGCAGATATCGGAAGTCGACGTTTGCTAGAAGCCATGCGGTAGCAGAATGCTAAGGCTTTAGCATCTGCTAACGGTCAGCAAACCCAGGAAAATGCTAGCAGAATGGATGTCAAAGAATCCTCGCGGGAACCTTTAGCATGACAAACATTCGATAGCAGATTGCTAAGGAGCTTTTGTAGAGCAAGAAAGTCAAAGGTTGGAGACACACTGCTATTCTGACAGAAAGTACACAAAAAGGGACGGAGCCTTCCCAAAGTAGCTCGAAAAGTACAATGCAACGCAAAAAGGGACTGAAAAAGTCATATCACTCTCGGACAAAGGAGCCGTTGTGTCTAACGGATATGGAGGTTCAAGATTTGAATCTCCATCTATAAAAGGTTGGTCCGAAAGTGAGAATGACTACTGCTTTTATCACTTCAGACATTCACGAACACTCAAGCAAGAGATTCCTTTGACAAAGTGAACAAAGTAAAAAGTAGTCAGTTGAGAGCTGTGAGAAAGAATATTAAAATCTCTCAACAACCAGAAGTGTCGTTCATTGATTTACTGACACTCCATTGAAGAGATTCTTGACTGCATTCAAGAATCCTCAATCATTGGGATTCCTTTCTTTTCAGAAAGAATCTAACAGTCGAACACCTGAAAAGGTCTAGACTAAGACGGGCACTTAGCCGTATTCAAGGGAAGTCAGGAAGTGACTATAAAACTTCCAAATCAGGCAAGGCAGGAGTTTCGAAGATGTGCCCTTGACTCAGCCGAACCAGCATCTGAGGAGTTCAGGTTATCGGAGGATAGCTGTCAAGTAGCCAGGCCGAAACCTCACTGCCTACTTAACTGTAAAAGGCGAATCCTTGTAATCTGTATACTTACTTAGTGAATTCTTAGCGTATCGGCTAAGGAGTGGACGTAGATCTCTTTGGATCCAACCACTATAAACACTGTGTCCTTTTACTGTTTCATTGCTCACACGATTTAAAACCTAGCAATCATATTGTTAGTGTATAACTGTGAAGAAACCTAATCTATCTCAGAGCTTAACTAACTTTGAAAGGAAAAACATAAAGTGTAAGTGACGACTCTTTATTCCGCTGCATTTCGTGTTTCTGTCTAAGCACGACGACTTTGATATTTAAGGACCAACAAGTGGTATCAGAGCAGGAGGTTGAAAAACCGACTGCTTCTGAGTCGCTTAAGACCAGATCTACATTTTCCCGGCACTTTTATCTGCTTCTCTGTGTTTCGCTTGTTTAGCTCAGGAGACAAGATGTTGAATCACCATGCACTCGGGAAGTACTCCAAGGAGAACTTCAAGTCTTGGAAGAAGTTGGCTCTCATAAATCTGCAAAGCATCCATCCTGAAATGGCGGATGTGCTGACCAAAGGCTATGGCATAAGAGGTTCAATCACTTAAATTTCAAAACCATTAATTTCCTTGCCAAAAATAAGCTTGTTGTAGGTCTGCCCAATGAGACTTTCCGCAAGGAAGGAATATGCAAAGCATGTCAACAAGGGAAGCAGACCAAATCATCCTTTAAGACAAATCCTGAAAAAGAAACATCACAAAGGATCCTAGAATTACTTCATATGGATCTCTTCGGTCCAGTCACTCCACCCACTGTAAGTAAACGTTTATATACACTTGTGGTGGTTGATGATTTCTCCAGGTACACATGGTACGTCTTTTAAAGACCAAGGACGAGGTGAAACTTATCCTGCCAGAACTGATCCTCAAGGAGCAAAATAGTAAAGAAGTTACTGTAAAGAGGATTCGATCTAACAATGGAACAGAGTTCTGTAGTGGAGTGCTGATGGATTTTTGTGCTGAAGCTGGAATATCACACGAAAGATCTATGACAAGGACTCCTCAGCAGAATGATTTAGTAGAAAGAAGGAATCGGACGTTGAAGGAAGTTGTCCGCTCGATGTTAGCAGATTCCAAACTTCCTGCTAAGTACTGGGGGGAAGCAGTCATGACGGCTTGTTATACACAGAATAGGAGTGGTATCACGAGTAGATTCAACAAGACTCCCTATGAAGTGTACAACGGTCGTAAGCCCTCTATAACTCATCTTCGTGCATTCGGTTCTACATGTTATATTCACAATAACGGAAAATCTAAACTTAATACCTTTTCACCTAAGTCAGATGAGGGTGTACTTCTTGGTTATGGGCATCCCACTCACAAAGGTTATAAGGTATTAAATAAGATTACTGGTATTGTGGAAATAACATGCAATGTTATTTTTGATTAGTCTACTTTAGTGCGCAGAGAAAACAAAAGAAAAGAGGATAGCAATCATGAGACTGATGATGTCAATGATCAAACATTTTTAAATTCTTTCGAGAATATGCGTGTTGATCCGACAAAGTCTATGAATGACTGCAATCCGAACCAGACGCACTCAGCAGGGGACCAAACTGCTGACCAGGCCAGTGATGCTAGTGATCATGCTGAGGCCACACCTACAAACATCCTAGTTGAATCAGTCGTTCTTGAGATGCTTGATGATGAAGAGGAGGTGACTGCAAAGGACATTCCTTTTGGGGAAGGGATGGTTATGCATGAAGATCTTTGCAGAGGTGCTGCTGAGATTCCAGTTGCTGAAAGAGTTGCAGAAGAGGATCCCGTACCAGGAAATCCTGCAGCAGTTCTTCCGGTTGAAGTCAATCCAGATGCTGAGCACCAGGAGGGTGCTATGGCGAACAATGTACAAGACGATGGTCACGCAGGGGAAGGAAATGTGGCCAGACCAATCAGACCAACATGGTTGCGCGCCCATCCTCTTGAAGATGTCATAGGAGATGTCAATCACCCCGTGATGACGAGACAAGGGAACGCTATGCTGGCTTGTTATATCTCCAGCGAAGAACCCAAAAAGGTTGAAGAGGCTCTACTAGATCCGGATTGGGTGAATGCTATGCATGAAGAGCTTGCAGAATTCACACGGAACAATGTGTGAGAGCTGGTAGACAGACCTGAACATCAAAGTGTTATAGGCACAAAATGGGTGTTCAAAAACAAGAAGGATGAGTCTGGTTTAGTTGTCAGAAATAAGGCGAGACTCGTAGCTAAAGGCTACAGGCAATGCGAAGGGATAGATTATGACGAAACGTTTTCTCCTGTAGCAAGGCTGGAGGTCATTCGCTTATTTCTTGCGTACGCTGCTTATCATGAGTTCGACGTGATGCAAATGGATGTAAAGAGTGCCTTTTTAAATGGTGAGCTGAAGGAGGAAGTCTATGTTGAGCAACCACCAGGGTTCGAGCATGGTAATCAAGTGTAAAGGCTCAAGAAGGCTCTCTATGGATTGAAACAAGCACCGAGGGCTTGGTATGGAACTCTATCCAAATTTTTGCTGAAGAATGGTTTTAAGAAAGGGAGGATTGATCAGACTCTCTTTCGCATTGAAGATGAAGGAAATATTTTGCTGGTGCAAATATACGTTGATGATATTATTTTTGGCTCTAGGAATCAAGGATTATGTGACATATTTTAAGAGCTCATGACCAGCAATTTCCAGATGAGTATGATGGGAAAGATGTCATATTTTCTTGGATTGAAAGTTCAACAATCCAGCGGAGGAATTTTCATCCATCAGAAGAAGTATATTCGCGACTTGATTGCGAAATATTGTCCAGAAAAGACGAAGAGTCTGAGAATTTCGATAAGTACGACGTGTATAGCCGCACTTGAGAAAGAAGGAGACGATGTGAATCCTACTCTTTACAGAGGAATTATAGGTTCACTTCTGTATCTCACCACCAGCAGACCTGACATATCTTATGCCGTCGGATTGTGTGCTAGATATCAGACAAATCCTAAGAAGACACATCTAGACACTGCTAAGCGGATTGTGCGCTACTTGAAGTGCACAGAAGGTCTGGGAATTTGGTATCCAAGAGCAGACAGTCTTGCTCTAAATGGATATTCGGATTCAGATTTTGGAGGATGCAAGATCGACAGAAAAAGCACGAGCGGTACATGTCAATTTCTTGGACATAAGCTCATCAGTTGGTTCAGCAAGAAGCAACACTCTGTGGCCACATCTACCACTGAAGCAGAGTATGTGGCGGCTGCTAGCTGTTGTTCACAAATTCTCTGGATAAGGCAACATTTGCAAGATTATGGGATTTCTCCTAAATGTGTGCCTATCTATTGTGACAACAATAGTGCGATAAGCATTACTAAAAATCCTGTGCATCATTCTAGAACCAAACACATTGATATCCGTCATCACTTTATTCGTGATCATCAAGAAAAGAAGGATATTAATATCAAATATATTTGCACGGAAGATCAAGTGGCTGATATTTTCACAAAGCCTCTTCCAGAAACCAGATTTAAGGAGTTATGCATAAAGCTAGGTCTTATGGAGTTGGATGAGACCATGGATGAATGAAATGCCATTTTCCTCATTTTTGGAATTCTTGGTTTTCTTTAGATGCTATGACAGTCATCTGAACGCTGAGTTTATATGCTGAAGAAAATGGTGTGCTGAATGATAGTGTTCACTGTCATGATATATACAAAGTTGAAATGATGAAATGCTGAATAGTTGGCGATTCTAGCAGAATTCCTATATTATCAACATAAGGTCTTATCATGGTGAAGACATATTATAAGGAATTCTATCTCAGCAGAATTGTTGAATTGGAATTATGATAAACGGACGATCAAAGTAGAAAAGTTTACTTGATTTCATTTAAAAACAAACTACATACGATCCGAAGAAGGAGAACAGTGGGATAATTATTCAGAACGTATCCTTGGTCACAAATTTGAAGCACAATATCCTCAGCATAAGTCAACTAAGTGAAAGTGGCTACATTGTCAGATTTGAAAAATCTGAATTTCAAATAATAGATAAGGATTCGCGCAAGATCATAATCAGAGGAATCAGAAGAGGAGTCCTCTACAACGTAGACTAGACCAGTGGAATAAAGGGCACATGCCTCATAGCAATCAACTCCTTAGAAGCTATAAGCTGGCTATGGAACAAGAGACTCAGTCATTTAAACTTCAATTCGATCCGACATCTGGCAAAGCACAAATTAGTTCAAGGACTGCCAGATAAGAAGTTTCATAAAGAAGGAGTTTGCAAAGCGTGTCAGTTTGGGAAGCAGACGAAAGCCTCCTTCAAAATCAGGCCAGTAACAGAAGCACATAGAGGATACTCGAGCTGCTTCATATGGATTTTTGGGCCAGTCACCCCACCCACAATTGGAAAAAGAAAATATACACTGGTAGTCGTTGATGACTACTCAAGGTATACATGGGTGGCACTGTTCAAATCCAAGGATGAAGTCAAGATTCACCTACCAGAACTGATCAACTGTCTTCAAAACGAAAAGGGTTAAAAGTGAAGAGGATAAGGTCAGATAATGGAACCGAATTATGTAATGGACCTTTAATGAATTTCTGCGCTGAAAAGCCTCTGACAACAGGGAAGAAACAGTTCCGGAACCTAAAACTGAACCATCTAAAAAGGAACCTTTTATAGTTTCTGAAGATCTAGCTGCCCCCACTAAAGACAAACCAGCAAAGAAGCCTAGCTGGTTAAGAGATCATCCCAAGGAAGCAATCCTTGACGATATTGGAAATCCTGTTTGAACCAGACAGGGAACAACCTTGATGTCATGCTTCTTGTCTCAGATCGAACAAGTAAAGATCACAGAAGCACTTCAATCTACAGACTAGATAAATGCGATGCAAGATGAACTAAATGAGTTCGCTCGCAACAATGTGTAGTATCTTGTGGACAAACCTACACATCAGTCTGTAATTGGTACCAAGTGGGTTTTTAAGAATAAAAGAGATGAGACCGGTACCATTGTTTGAAATAAGGCAAGGTTGGTTACAAAAGGTTACGCTCAATGTGAAGGGATAGACTTCGATGAGACATTTGCACCTATAGCCAGACTGGAAGCAATTCGACTATTCCTAGCGTATGCAGCCTATCACAACTTCACAGTTCTTCAAATGGATTTGAAGAGTGCTTTTCGCAACGGCGAATTAAAGGAAGAAGTCTACGTCAAACAACCCCCAGGTTTCGAGCAAGGAAATCTTGTCTACAAGTTACAAAAAGCTTTATATGGACTAAAGCAAGCACCTAGAACATGGTAAGAAACTCTCTCTCAGCTTCTGCTTAAAAGTGGTTTTGAGAAGGGTGCAATAGATCAAACATTATTCAAGATAAAGGATGGAGAGGACATCCTACTGGTTTATATCTATGTAGACGACATCATCTTCAGAAGCAAAAATACCAAGCTATGTGATATGTTTGCCCAGTTGATGCAGAACAAGTTTCAGATCAGCATGATGGGCAAAATGACATATTTTCTTGGTTTGCAAGTTGATCAATCTAACAAGGGATTTTCATCAGTCAGAAGAAGTATAATCAAGATCTGATCATCAAATTTTGTCCAGAAAAGACAAAATCTCTAAGGATTCCTATGAACACCAGTTTTAAAATCACTCTAGATGAAGAAGGAGAATCTGTCAACCCGACAGCTTATGGAGGAATAATAGGATCCTTACTGTATCTAACTGCCAGTCCACCAGATATATTCTATGCAGTAGGAGTATGTGCAAGGTTCCAGGCAAACCCAAAGAAGTCGCACATGGATGCAGCAAAGAGAATTGTCCAATATCTCAAGAGTACATAGCCTCTAGGTATCTAGTATCCAAAAATTGATGGAATCATGGGGAATGGATTCTCTGATTAAGATTTTGGAGGCTGCAGAATCGACAAAAGAGCACAAGTAGAACCTGTCAGTTTTTAGGACATAAACTGATTAGTTGGTTCAGCAAGAAACATCATTAGGTGGCTACATCAACCACAGAGGCAGAATATGTAGCAGCAGCAAGCTGTTGTGCACAAGTGTTGTGGATAAAGCAGCAACTTAAGGACTATGGAATAGATACAGGATGCGTTCCTATCTACTGTGATAGCAATAGCGCAGTTTCTATTTTGAAGAATCTAGTTCTACATTCAAGGACGAAACACATAGATTTTCGTCATCATTTCATCCGAGATCATGTCGAAAAGGAGGATGTCTCAGTGGAATACATTAGAATTGATGATCAGTTAGTGGATATATTTACCAAACCGCTACCTGAGGCTCGCTTCAAAGAGCTATGCATCAAACTAGGCCTTCTTAAGTTTGATGACGTCTCAAGAGAAGGAGATGATAAGTGATCGACAACAACTGGTTAATTGCACTTGATTATTGAGATGATTAAGTCAAATACAACTTGCTACAATGATTGCAGGTTGTAGAACACAACAGAAAGAAAATAAGAGCTATCTCATTCATTGAAGTTGAATACAAAGAGATAAGTGATCCATACATAGTTAGTACATCATTAATGGAGTCCACACCTATGGAAAAAAAAGGAAGCACTTCGATGAATAGAAATAAGTGTCAATCAATTTCAGGCCATCTTCCATAAAAGGAGGGAACCTTCTCTCAATAAGCCAACCCAGTTGCATAGAATATGGAATGGTTACGTTAGAAAGATTTTGAAATGCAATTATAAGGATAATGAAGATGAAAATGGCCCAGTCTATGTCAGCCAGATCTTCAAATGCCATCATAGCCTTCCATATCAACGAAGAAAAATGAGTAGTTTGAAATGGGTTACAGACCACCATCTGACTGATTATATCAAAGGTCGCCTTATATCACGACTTGAGGAAATTGCTTGAAGCACATGGATGGTAATTAATCTCCGCTATCCTCCATCGCCGCCATGCTGACCACTCAGAGCCCGTTACACTCTGAAGATAGTCTTGAACAGGGATGTCGCCCTGCTTAATTCCAAATTCAGCAGCAAAAGAGTCAATTATAAAAAGAAACTCTTCATCACTGAGATTAAAATATATCTCATTCTTCATCATCGTGGAATTATAGGCGAGCACCTTCAACAAATCTAAATGAAAGGCACAAGGCTCTTTACCGACAAAGGATACGAGAAGGTTGGCCTCCAACTTTTCAAACACCTCGTTAAAGATGGCGGGTGTGTTGGGATTGTATACTGAAAGCATATATGATTAAGTGTTTTGTACACTAGTCTTCATATATGTTGCTGCAACAATGCTGGCTGTCTGATGAAACAAACATACAACAAAACATAATATCATATTATCTCGCCTATAGGGATGACCATATGAGTCGTTTGACCTAGCGAGATATAAACAGTATCACAGCTGAGACAGTCCCTGGATAGGCTGTCGGTCTAAGCTGCGACACATCAGTTCATAAGTGGGCTTATCCTGGCTACTTGATGTGTCGGTACATAGTTATGTATTGATGGGATCAATAGTGGGCTGTGCCATTCACATTGACATACGAATGAGCCAGATCCGTAACATACTTCCTATGATCTTAAACCTAACTGAAGGATAAGAGGCGCACACAGATTGACCACACTTTGATTTACCAAGGAGGCGAGTCTTACATCTACTCTTATACCCGTATTTTGGGTGTTGGCAATTTGTGTGTGGCCTGCTTAGGCTGGACGTTTAGGTAAGCATATCCGTTTCAGGATGGTGACATTCCCTGAGGAGCTCCCAAGGTTCATATTGCTAAACCCAGCAGGTTGAATTATTCAATTCAAGCATAAGTGAAAAGGAGTGAGTGGTATTACTCAGGAAATAAGAGATTAATTAATTATGGTTGATTGTCATAAGCCAGATTAATTAATGAATGTCTAAAACCTTAAATATGTGGATCATGTTAGTTTGGTGCAACCTCTTCCTAATAACATGGTAATAAAGGGGCGAGTCAGCATTGTTACCGTGGTGAAGGTTAAAACAATGTTTTATTAATTAATTATGTTCTGGGTTGAACAAGGAAGGATTAATTAATAAAGCGGGCCCACTTTATTTTTTGCATCTGGTCCCTGGTCTGGCCCATGAACTGCTCAGGCCCATTAGGGTTTGGGTTTCTCAAAACCCTAACACTATATATATACCTTCTCTCTATTAGATCACATTAGACTTTTCAGTATATTGAAAATAGAGAGAGAGACGGCGGCGGCTGATCTGTGGGAGGAACTGATCAATTCCTCCAGATTTCGGATTCAACTTGGTAGATAATCCTCACCAGATTTCCAATGAGCAAGGGAATAGATCAGAAGATTAGATCTGTAGGAACAACTATCCATCGCCGGCGTTCTATCTCAGATCTAAGATTATTGCATCCTTATTGGCTCCGATCTAGATCTGTAGATCAAACGGTGAAATCAGGTATTCCCTAAATCCATCCTCTACAATTAATTTTGTAGGAGCATGCATATGATCGCATGGTTTATTTAATTGAAATTTATTCCTCGTATCCTAAGAACGATCCTTGGCAATAATTTAATTAATGGCAACTCGCGTTGTCCATTGTAGACTCAAACCCTACAACTGGTATCAGAGCCAGATTCAGGTTCTTAGGCTCTATCTTGGATAGATTGAAATTAAATAAATATGTATGTTCATGGATGGATTTTAATTGTCGTGGATGTTTTTGTTCTCGTGGCCTTCTCGTTTTTGTATCTGTTTTTCACCACGACAAAATCCGTGGTTAGATTTAATAGGGAAAATCATGAAATAGATTTAGATCTATTTTAGTACTTTCTATTTTTTTTTAAATCTGTAATATTGAGATCCGGAAGAAGAACGAAGAATAAAGAACGGAGAAGGCGATATGACTAGGGTTCAGCCATTCACCACCAGATCTCGCCGGCGACAACCATGGCGGCAATGTGGCGATGGGTGGCGGCGGCAGGGGTTCTTCCCTGCGGCTGGGCCGCGCCCTACATCTCGCAGCTACTATTTGCGATTCCGGTGAGGTCCCAGGTTTTGGCAAACCAGCAGCAGGTGCGCAGAGATCCGGCGAGGTGTGCGGTGCTGTGGTGGTTGACGGACGTGGCGGGGGCAGAGGCTGGAGCGGCGGCGGCGCAACGAAACCCTAGGGTTTCCTGCGCGGCTGGGCCACGCTCCTGCAGCCAGTTGCTGTACGCACGTCTCCGGCAAGGCGTGCAGACGACGATGATGGTGGTGTCCGCGCACGGCAATGGATTTGCAGCGCGGCCCTGTCGCGCCTACTGCTGCTTCTGCGTGACCACAACGAGCGCGAGCTCGTGTTTCAGTCGCGGCTGCGGTGACTCCATGGCTCGGCAGGTTGGCTGGGGACGAGGGCTGAGTAGGGGCGACGGCTGGCTGTGAGCTCGGACCGCAGGCGGCGGCCGGAAAGGCGGCTGGCGGTGGGCTGTAGGGTGGCGGCGGCTGGTGGTGTAAGACTAGGGTTTCGAAACCCTAGGGCTTTGCTCACCCGGGCTGTAACTCAGGCCCGTCGGCCCGGAGGCGGACCGAAGTCTGAAAATTAGGGTTTGGCTTCCTTCTTGGGCCTGAAACCCTAATTCAAAGCCCAAATGTTGTTTTCCCAATCCAAATCAGATTTCAAGTCAAATGGAGGCCCAGTTTGACGATCTGTATTGGAAATAATTCTTGTAATAGTTAGATTTAATTTATTTCAGTTGTAATCGCATCTGAAGGGCCACGAGAATTTATTTGTTTATTTATTTATTCTTGTAATGATGTGATTTATTATGTGCGCACTAGTAAATAATATGAAGCATGATTATTTCTATGAAATAGAGTACATTAAAGTAAAAAGTAGAGTTGGGCTTTTGGATTGAGCCCTTACAGTGATACATCGAACCAGGGAAGGGTTATAGGAACCCACTCTGGACAGGAACAAGGGCATAATCGTCGCCCTGAAATAGAATCAATTGGACCCCTAACATATTTGGTCCAGCTAGGAAGCATGATTATTTACTTTAATTATTTACTAGCATGTTGCAATTTAATTTTTGAGCATGTCTTATGTGATTTATTTTATGTTTTAAATCATGTCTATAAATTCTGGGATCATATTAATTTATGATGTAATTTTGGGTGTGACATAATTTATGGGAACATAAAATAATGTGTGCGCATGAAACCTTGGGAAGTAAAAATACTAAGCTGGATTTTGGTTCTCTTCAAACCAAAATCATTAGACCTCCATAAATACTACTTCTCATTGGAAGTGGGGCATCTCGAAGTGTAAATGACTACTCGGGTAGCTTACGTTAGGGGTCCCTCACCAGTTCTAATGCGATGAGGTTTCTAAAATAAAACATTTATTTTAAGATGAGAAATGTGGGGCCTCTAAGCAATGACAACTCGGGTAGCTTGCATTGAGATAACTTTCACAAATCTCTAAGATTAAACTAAATGAGATAACAAATGATGTTAAGGGCAGGTCGCAGGGGCCGAGTACGTATGTCGAATCGCCTTTTAATATCCGGAGTAAGGCTTGTGGTTACTTTGGCTTAGATGTTGCCTGGAGTATAACTCAGTTGTGATGTCCCTGCTCCGGATATGTGAACATGGTCTAAGGATCTCCAATATTAATTTCTGTTGCTTAAGATACATGGCATGTTAAGAAATTAAAAGACCTATTTTTTTCTGGTTGAGCGTTTGCCGTAAACATCTACTCGGGAAGCTTGCGGTGAATTAGCTTGGGCAATTGGAGGGAACAAATTGCATTGTTTTATCTAAAGGTTCTATGCATACTTGTTTCAATTGTTCGTAGTATGTGCTTACTTTAATTCGCTTATTTGTTTTCAGATATGTCTATTATTGCATCGCTCATCAATTCAATTGTACACAATTCCTTGACTGGTCCGAATTTTCCTGGATGGAAAAGTGACATTGTCAAGCTCTTGGATTCATTTGGACATTTGTTTGTTCTGCATACTCCCTGTCTGAGTTCGCCGGCTGATACATCTTCCGATGAGGAGCGTGAACAGTATCACATGTCGATGTGGTCGAATGGCATGGACAGACAATATATCTTGCCTGGTATGTTAGATGCACTACGCCCTCGTTATAGTGATGTATGGCTTGCGCGTGACATTATGCGACGTCTTGACGTAGCATATTGCGGACTCGATGGACAAGCTAGATCCAGTCTTATCAAGCGTATTGTAAGACAGAAAATGGGTCAGAATTGTTCGGTACGTGAACATGTGGAATCACTCATCCAGCTCATAGATGAGTACACATTAATGGGTGGTCAAATTGACAATGATGTCAAAATTGACTTGATACTCAACACGTTACCGAAGTCATTTGATGACTTCAGAATTTCTGTTGAGAAAAACAAGAGTGAGTATACTGTTCAAAGTCTGCTCAAGGATCTTGTATCAACAGAATCTTCTTCAGTCTTTTCTGTGAATCACTATGATTTGCTTCCGAGTCGAAAGAGTGATGTCAAAGAAAAGAGGAATGAAGGAAGCAGTGGGAGCAATCTTGTATTATCAGTTCATTCCAGATCTCTTGCTAAAAGTTCTTCTAAATTGCGTCATAATGACATGAAGAAGAAGAATGGTAAAGGAGAGAACAATGGAAAGAAAGATAACAAGAAGGACAAATGTTTCAACTGTGGCAAGAAGGGTCACTGGAAAGTAAATTGTCCAAGTTTGGTAACTAAGGGACAAGGTAAGTCATATTTTGCATTGCTTGTTGAAACATGTTTAGTATCGGTTTTCTACTCCTTAGTGGGTAGTGGTAACTTAGGTTACTAATCATGTTTTGGCTACGGTGTGCAGAGAATCAAGTTGATGATAATGCTTGAGGATGACGGGACTACCAACTCCAAGGAAGATGCTAGAGATCGTTCTCCAGCTGTTGGAGTTATTTGCTTTAAGTTTATGTTAAAACTCTATTTTAATTCAAGATCTTTTGAAGAGATATTGGTTTTGTTTTGATAAATAATTTTCATCTATGGATTATCAGTTATTCAGATAGAGTTTTTCTATCATGATGAATAACAATGTTTTCTATTATGGATGGTTGTCTCTTCATTACTTGATTACATAAACTATCAGTGTTCTAAGGTAGAATTTAAAGAATACCTATAGAGATAGGTTACATCAGTCTATGTAGTTTTAAGTAATTCACGGAATTATGGATTCAATCCAGGTATTCCTAAGAATGGTACTTATGACAACTGCTTAGAGGTATAAGATGGTAACCAGGCCTTTTAATAGGCGATTGTATCCCTATAGATTATTTCGTGTTTGCTCTCGTTTGCTGGTTTGAGTCCACTTCCACAGTTGCCTTAACAGGCATTGATACTGTAATTATTTAAGATTTGGATGTGTTTATCTAGTTCACTACAAGTCTTAGTCTCTTGCTTTAATCAAGAGCGTTCAAGACTAAGGTAGAGAATATGTTAAACAAGACCGTAAAAACATTATGGTTCATTCATAATGGTATATCCTAAGTGATGGGGTTTTACAGTATCTGGCAGAGCAAAGGGATTGCATCCCAGTTAACTACACCTATGGTTAATTCATAATGGTATATCCTCGATTGGGATAGTGTAGATAAAACAAAATAAGATTCTTTAAAAGTTTATAAGTTATACCAGCTTTGCCAAATTTTTGTTTTTGGGATGAGCACCAAAAGCAGTTGTGTGTTTGCTTAATCTAGTGTCTTCTAAATCAGTTCCAAATACCCTAGCAAACCTTGACTATGTCAAAAGGGCAATGATGGGAATTAAGCTATTTAAGCTAATAAGAGAAACTGATTGGTTGGAAGAAAGGTTTAAGCTAGTACTGCTTTGTGGGCAATTCCAGGTAAACGAAAAAGATGGTTGCTTTGTATATCCTAGATACAAGAAAGTTATATAGGATGAAACCATGAATCCAAATGTGAGATTGTCCTCTAACATATTAGAGAAGACAATTCAAATCCATCAGGAAATACCCCGTGGCATATTGAGCATACCTTGGAAGGTATGGTACCAATTGCACGGTCACCTGTGTAAGGTGGTGAACCACAAATTAATGCACCATTAACTGACAACGTAAAAGGAGCATCGTTGCAGTGGGAGGTTGCCTTAACAGGCCTAATGGTACTAATTCGTGGAAACAGTCTCTGGACTTATTCCCAGCTTAACGAACAACATCATACTTATCCCTTAAAACGAAACGAAGTTGTTAAGACAAACGATGCAGTTTAATGACGTCAAGTCATGAATTCAGAAATGAATCAGTAAATGTTATGGTTGTGTATCAAGATCAGTGATTGCCAAATAACTTTCCAATTATAGGCAACTGATTGATATAAATGCTCGAATGGTAACCTAGTATGTTTTCGAAGGTCGAGGTTAGTGAGTAAAGTATGTTTCACAACAAGACTTTCTCACTTGTTGCAATTGTTAAACCCATTCAAATTCTTTTAACCATAACAACACATATGAATCTAAATATCTGGAAGATAGATGACCTCATCCGTATTTTATAAACGGGTACCTTGATAAAAGATGACGTCATCTGTATGCAACAACCAGATAAGTTATGTGCAATGAAAAGCATCATGTCTGGAAGCCGAGGAAGTTCTAGTATGAACTTAAAGGAGCTTCAAAGTCATGAAACAGACATTTCGATATTATCTATCGAGAATAAGAGTTTCATGTACCAGTTATGTGTCAGCGGAAGCGTGTTTTTTCTTGCACATTATGCAGATAGTATTTTCACATTCGGAAACGGTGTGGAGATATTGTCAGGTATAAGGGATGGTTATCCGAACAGTTTCAGAAGTAGGACTTATGAGATTTTGGAACATCTTTTGAATTAAAGTCTTGTGTTGTCACAAGAAAAGGATGTTCAAGTATCCCAAGTCGCTTAAATTGA
Organism: Plectranthus barbatus; assembly: GCA_026898455.1. Lineage (NCBI taxonomy): Eukaryota > Viridiplantae > Streptophyta > Magnoliopsida > Lamiales > Lamiaceae > Plectranthus > Plectranthus barbatus. The sequence continues at coordinate 193,366 of JAPKLW010000742.1, forward strand.
TTATGTGGTGAGTCGTTCATAGCAAGAAAGATTGTTATCTTTCTATATTGTAAATGAACGAAGTTAGATATCGGTATTGCTATAAGCATGTTAAACAGATATCAGTTCAACTCTGGATAGGCACATTGATTGATGAATGAACCTTGTGTATTGAATGGCATCGGATATCCAGGAGGATCATAAGGAAAGGAAATCGACCTCTAACTATGTATTGGCCTTGGAGGAGGAGTTATAGGAGTCTAACACAATAGTGTATTGCAGATTCCGGTATGAAGGCTGAGTTTTTGACAGCTTCATTAGCTTCGCAAGAAGCAGTATAACTCCGTCGTTATCCCCTAGAGGTGTGTGTTCTGAGTTTGCCAGAATCACATGGAATTGTGATCATGTTGGTGCAATGACAAACTCAAGGGAACCCAAGACTCACAAGGTGGTGAAACACATAGGATGTGTGGTATCACATCATACGAGAAATTGTGACAAGAGGTAACGTGAATGCAGTGGGAGTGATTGACAGTATAGGCACACTTAATACTTTGTTAAAGCAATGGTATTATGCTTTAAGTGTAAGTGGGAGATTGTTGGAATTGTATACTGAAAGCATATATGATTAAGTGTTTTGTACACTAGTCTTCATATATGTTGCTGCAACAATGGTTGCTGTCTGATGAAACAAACATACACGAACCATAATATCCTATTATCTCGCCTATAGGGATGACCATATGGTGTGTAGGAGATCACAGAGGATCATATGAGTCGTTTGATCTAGCGAGATATAAACAATATCACAGCTGAGACAGTCCCTGGATAGGCTGTCGGTCTAAGCTGCGGCACATCGGTTCATAAGTGGGCTTATCTTAGCTACTTGATGTGTCGGTATATAGTTATGTATTGATGGGAACAATAGTGGGATGTGCTATTCACATTGACATACGACTGAGCCAGATCCCTAACATACTTCCTATGATCTTAAACCTAACTGAAGGATAAGGGCCACACACAGATTGGCCACACTTTGATTTACCAAGGTGGCGAGTCTTACATGTACTCTTATACCCGTATTTTGGGTGTTGGCAATATGTGTGTGTCCTGCTTAGGTTGGACGTTTAGGTAAGCATATCCGTTTCAGGATGGTGACATTCCCTGAGGAGCTCACAAGGTTCATTATGCTAAACCCTGCAGGTTGAATTATTTAATTCAGGTATAAGTGAAAAGGAGTGAGTGTTATTACTCAGGAAATAAGAGATTAATTAATTATGGCTGATTGTCATAAGCCAAATTAATTAATGAATGTCTAAAACCTTAAATATGTGGATCATGTTAGTTTGGTGCAACCCGTTCCTAATAACGTGGTAATAAAGGGGCGAGTCTGCATTGTTACCGTGGTGAAGGTTAAAACAATGTTTTACTAATTAATTATGTTCTGGGTTGAACAAGGAAGGATTAATTAATAAAGAGGGCCCACTTTATTATTTGCATCTAGTCCCTGGTCTGGCCCATGAACTGCTCAAGCCCATTAGGGTTAGGGTTATCTCAAAACCCTAACACTATATATATGCCTTCTCTCTATCAGATCACATTAGACTTTTCAATATATTGAAAATAGAGGGAGAGACGGCGGCGGCTGATCTGTGGGAGGAACTGATCGATTCCTCCAGATCTCGGATTCAACTTGGTAGATAATCCTTACCAGATTTCCAAGGAGCAAGGGAACAGATCAGAAGATCAGATCTGTAGGAACAACTATCCATCACCGGCATTCTATCTCAGATCTAAGGTTATTGCATCGTAATTGGCTCTGATCTAGATCTGTAGATCAAACGGTGAAATCAGGTATTCCCAAAATCCGTCCTCTGCAATTAATTTTGTAGGAGCATGCATAGGAACGCATGGTTTATTTAATTGAAATTTATTCCTCGTATCCTAAGAACGATCCTTGGCAAGAATTTAATTAATGGCAACTCGCGTTGTCCATTGTAGACTCAAACCCTACAGGGTGTACCCCAATTCTGTCGCCATAACCCACCGAAATCTAGGATTATATTGCGGCAAACAAAGATGTTCGAAATATCTCGTTCCATCTCATAAGGAGGATCCATTTCTTATAGGAGAGTCAGACCTTCTCGAATATGGAGTGACAAATATTACTTCTTCCTAAGAATATTTATTGTTGATTTCTGCACACCAACTGATGGAGTATTAAGTGCTCTGCATCCCATTACTCCAGAATAGATGTAAAAACAGAGGCTACAGAAAGCTAAAGAAGTAGACGAAGCATGGAATTAATCATTCATCGTACGACTACTCTTTCAGCACCGAAGAAGAAAGCTTGGATCCTAGTATTTCTAAAGTATGATTAATTCAAGTGGATTCAGTCTGAGATTGAGGAATCTACTCTGTCAATTCGATTCTCAAAGACTAAAATGGATAAAGCTTCTTCATTTCATATGTCAGAAGTCTTTTACAAAAAAGTCAACAAAAGCAAAGAAAAATCTAGTCTAATTAATGAGAAGGATGAGGTCTTGGAGGGTGAAAGTCTGAATCTCTTAGATTGGTTGGACCCTACGCAAGAGACGGTAACTTTTGTTCCAGGAGCCAACTCAGTTGCATCCCATAGGGAATTGGAACATCTGGGAGCAGTTCCGATGATCCTCGCACTTGGTCGAAGACTAATGATGCCCAGTCCACCTCTGTTTCTTCTTCAAACGCCATCATTCCGTCCAGAAAGTTGGAGAAAAGTTTGAATCCATTAGAGGGTTGCCAATAATCATATGATTGATTATGTCATATGTCACCCTATATCGAGGCTTCATCCAATGTGCTGAAGCAGTTGGGTGGAAATCAGCACTTACATCATCCCATCTCCATCTATTCTAAGCGGACCACTCAGGCGTTGTCGCACCTTGAAAGCTGTTATGGAATTGTGTGTGACCTCGAGGAAGTCCAAAGTCCTTAGCAAAGGACTCAGGAGACAAGCAAACCAGTTGACCATCTACTACACCAAAGGTCTCATTCCCTTGGGAGATGCGGCTGGAGTGAATAAATGATCTCAAAGCATTCTTCTGAAACTTATGTGGATGAAGGCTCACAAACTTCTCCAGGGCATTGGCCTTTAAGCCTCTCATTACGTCATCATACACCAACGGCTCATCCAGGTACTTGAACTGCAACCCAATCCTATGAAAGATTGCATTACGATCAACGGAGATGCACTTTTTGGAAAACATGGTTGAAAATATGTGAAGTTAGGTTGTCTCACAAGAACTGGGAAGTGATACAGCTACTACATACGAGATGATATATTTATGGGAGTAATCGTGCAATGATCGAGATGAGATTTAACTATTTCAAGGAGGAGTAGAACTTTCCAGAAATTCGCAAGGATTCTTATCTATTCTCAGAATCCGAAGAGTCGCGGTTTGATTTTCTGACAACTTTCATGTCCACACAAAAGCTGGACAAGAGTTTTCACTCTCAACAGTAATTGTCATAGTTATTAAGGAAACTGAACTGATCTTTCATTACTGGCAAAGAGTGCCACAAGGATGATATACAAAAAGGAGGAGTCCTTTACATCAGTTCAGTAAAATTAGTTCTGGAAATCATATTATTCCCCTAGTTGGATAATAATCCGATACAAGGAAGGAATATGTCTCTGAAGGAGCCAACCTAGCTGCATGCCATAAGAAATTATTGTATCAAGCAACTTCAGCAGTGCTGTACTGAGATGATCAAAAACGAAGCCTACCCAATCCACCTGAGCATGATCCTCAAACGCCAGCATTGCCTTCCAGACAGATGGTGTGAAACAACTCTCATTGGGAGAATTACTGACCAGCATTTGATTTACAACATCATAAGAAACCTTGTATCGTGGTTTGAGATATTCACTTGAAGCAGTTGGGAGAAAGTCAAGGTTCCACATTTTGCAAACCTGCCAGGCTGACCATTTCGGAGTTGTCTCCTCCCATAAGTAGTGAACAACAGAAGATCCGCCATGTGGAAGACCAAACGCCTCAGCAAAATAGTCTGCCGACCATGAGAACTCCGCTCCATTAATATTGCAGAAGATCTTTTAATCCGTAACTGTGGCCTAATACATCATCATCCTGAGAACATCGTCATGAAATAAGCAAGGTGTGACTGTCATGAAACGCTCCAGCTCGGTTGCTCTCAAGTTCTCCATTACCTTGTTATGAGCATTTGGAACTCTACTACATGTAGCACGAAGTTTCTCTCCATCCAGAATTCTATTTCTCCGAATAGTTATTTTCTCCATCTACCTTGTGAGGTTCAAAGGAGAAGATGATGAAGACGATGACGACATCTCTCTTAAAGATTAGTTGCTGATTAAAAGAAAGAATTATGTGGATTTCTGATATTTGAAAAAGTTTATTTATAGACTATCGAGTGCCATGATTAAAAGGAATGGGAAATCACGCAATTGCCGACTTTGCATACCATCAATCATTTGTCAGAAAGCTAACATCGTACTGTTGTCAGTTACTATTATGACATCGGGCAACGTGATGACAGTTTATCACTGGCCACAACAGTAGCAACTCAGTTCTCATTCTTAAAGTAACATCTACACACTATGGCATAGTACTCTACAAAGCTCGAAGAGAGAGAAAACTGTTGATATCATAATGAAGTGCATTATCGATCATCGTGAAGATATTGGTGGCACATCACATTAAAAGCGGATCAGTACAAGGCCTATTTCCCGGTGTCATGTCGTATTACCATACTCTGCAACATAGCGTGCCAGATAATTCAAACCGACACCAACATCAGCACTAATCCTAGTCGTCCACGATAAAGAAGGACTTGAATCTCAGCCGATGGTTTTATTAAAAAATTCATCGAGAACCTTCAATCCATCATGCCGCCTTCTTGAATTCCTCACAAACAGCCTGTGAATCTAGTAAAGATATCCTTGGGGCTCATTCCAAGATCTTCATATCCGATCAATCATTCTATCCAGTTTAGGCCGAAAAGCAAGATCTAAATCATGGATACCAGTGTCTCTGAGAATACAGAAAACATTGTCTTCACTGGAGAGACTTCCCAAGATGAAATATTTCAGTTAGCGGAAGCCTCCAAGCTCATCGATCGACATACTCTATTAGCTCAGGTTGTGAAGGAGAAAATTCTAAACTGGAAAAACTTTCTCTCAATCACCGAAGATGAGGAAGTTGCTAAAGTAATCGCTGGAAAGCTAATCAGATAGAACTTGACAGAGTGTCTAACTACATGTCCTCTACGGTTCAATCCGATTTGGGTCATCGAATTCAACGAAAATGCCACTTTCGACGATAAAGATGACACCTTTTGTCCTCACCACATTTGAATGAAAGAATATAAAAGTCAATCCTGGTCTTGTTGTTGAGCATCTTCACCTACCTAAGGAAGGGGTTCATATCGCCAGCTATCTTCAACATGATAAAGCCGAATTGAAGGCTCACTGGCTTAAATGGAAAAAGCCCGAACTGCTAGAGAAGTTCAAACCTGCAACCAAAGTATACGAACTTAAATCTTTTTCCAAGACTCTCAGTGAGATTGCGCTGAGAATGATTTACTGTGGCATTGGGTCATTGTCTGAATTTAGCGGTCCCAAATACTCTCTCATGATGGCCCTTGATGATTGCCCTGGCGGAGACTGGGCCACATACATCTTTGGATGCTTACTGGAGAACGCGAAGAAGAATAAGGATATCCCAATTAAAGGAAAGTTTTCCTCAAGTGTGGGGTTAGGCATGAAGGTTAGCTATCTTCTTGAGAGGTTCTTAGGAACAACGGATGAAGGAGAAACAATTCTATCATCCGACTTCATCCCACCAAAATTTCCAGTATATCGCTCTATTCAAAGGGATGAGGTAGCTGCCAATTTGGACGATATGGAGATCAATGCAGAATCAGCTGCCGAACTAAAGGAAATTCCAATAGTTCGCATACTTGAGACATCCAAGAAGTCCAATAAGTCAGGCTCTCACGGTCAAAAGGCCCTACAAAAGGAAAACAGATGGAAGCGAAAACATCGAGCTCACAGCTTGAAGGAAGATTCAATTCAAGATATTCAACGAACTGTTGATCCGCCTCATTATCGCAAGAAAAAAAAGATGAGCAAAAAAAAATTAATCACATCAGTTGCCAGAGAACTGACCATTGATGCTACACATGAAAAAGAAGGTCCACTTTCCAAACTTGGCAAAGAAGCTCCAAACCAAGAGCTCGGACGTCCGGTAGCGATGATCGCCTCTTCACCCTCCAACCTTGATCATACCATGCTACGTTATCCAGAATTGGATGAAAATATGCCCATTATGGCTTCAGGGGGAACTGATCAACTAAGCGTTCATCAAGTGATTACTTCAAGTTCTGTGGCATTAAAATTGGAGGTCATCCACAAAAAAATTGCTGAATATCACACATCTCTTCAGCAACTTGACAACCAGCGTCAAGAGCTCGAGGATCGGCAACAAGAAATCATTACTCAACGACAGAAGATAGAAAACAAAGAGCAAATGTTCAAGAATCGTCTATCACAACTAGAAAATGAAGCAGAACCAGCAACTGCTGACCTTCAAAGGTTACGAGAAGAAGAAGAAAGAATCGGGAGAGAAGCTGAAGCAGTAGTTGAACTAAAAAGAAAGAAAGAGGCCGAAGCTGCTGAGCTCAAGAGACAAGAAGAAGCAGCAGCTGAGCTCTAGCGTAAGACCGAGCAAGCTCTTGTACTAAAACGACAGGAAGAAGCCGCTACAACAACCGCCCTATAGACACAGCTAGCCGATGATATTGCTGAGCTAGTACGTCAGCAACAGGCTGAAGAAGCTACTAAAATGGCCGAAGCCTCAGAACAAAACAGGGGGAAGCAACAGACTCACATCAACTACTTCCTCTACCAGATGTCTCTACTATTTCTTCTCATAGTCTGACTCATGATAACTCTAAAGGAATAAATCCAGTTGAAAGAGTCATGTCTCCCGACCCACTCTTCGTCGCAGTTAACTCTATACCTTACACTGTTCTTAATCAAGTTGTAGACCGTTATGTGGAACAGCAGCTAGCCCTTGTTCTTGATATTGTCAAAACAGGCGAAGAGAGAAGGGATAAGTCGCTGAAGCTGCAGTTGATCTTATTAGATGAAAAGCGATAAGAGGAACAACGAAGACGTGATGAAGAGTACAGAAAACAGGAAGAGGAACGCCGAAAGCGGGATGAAGATATCAACATAAAGCTGAATCTTCTAATGGCTGCCAGAAAGGAAGATCGGAAACATATCTCAGATATAACAGCAGTTCTCAAGATCCATCAAGCCACTCTGACGACCATATCTACCGCTACTGCAACTTCTTCAAAATCAAAGGACGAAGATTCCTTGAATCAGGAAAAGCAGAAGGAGTACAATCAAGTCAACAGAGAAAGGTGAACTCTTCCATTTTGCCCTGTTTTGATTCTTAATATCTTCTGAATGTTTTTCATTTCTGCAGTTTGTTCATGTTTTTGTAATCAACAATATCTATATGAGAAATGAATAACTGCCGATTTGAAGACGATCACTCATTGTCTCTTTCCTTGATTCTTATTTGGCTGAATTCACATGTTCCAATGTAATCAGCGTTTTCTTCCTATAGCTCTAAATTAATTATTTTCAACTGATGAGAATTATCCCATTTAGGTGGAAGATTATTTAGAGTAGGTCGAGTATAGAAGAGGCACAACTCTGAGTAGTGTAGACTAGAAAAAATTGTAAACTCAGATCAACTGCATCTTCTTACCGACAGATAGACTAAGAGTTATGCTTTTGACAACATCAAAAAGGGGGAAATTGTTAGGTATTGATGTTGAAATCCTACCTTAATTTGATTCTTTGATGTGTTAAAACTAAATACAAAGTCTAGGACTTAGAGTTATTAGCTCATGCAATCCTTGTGTAGGATAATTTGAGTTGTAATAGTCCAGGCAGAAGGAAGTCATCATAACTGTGGAACAGTTTGAAGAAGAGATCGTTCAGACAAAAAATGGCTTAACTAAGAAGAGAAGACGAGCAGAGCAACGTCACGAAAACTGTGGATATAGTTTTCACAAATAAACTGCTAAGAGGAGCCTGCAGTTTCAAGAGCAAGACAGTTTCACATCAGGAAATGTGTACATGATAAGATGTCAAACAAGAAGCAAGCGAACGCCAAAAAGGCTAATGAAAAAAGATCTGATAGATACGAAGTTGTGACTGGCGTACAACGTTCGACGTCTGACAAACAAGTACAAATTGCTCTGAAAAGCAGTACCTTGTAGCAGAAAAAGCTGAGTGACAAACAACTTTTCAGAAGAGCATGGATTGTGATTGGATACCATCTCCAATGTCTCTACGGGCTATTTTTTTGTGGCTCACCGATAAATAGCAGGATCAACAGAGACTTAAAAACCTTTGCCAAAATCTCTATCTCTCTGCTCAATCATCTACAAACATTGAATCTCCATTTATTGTCTCTCGCCAAAATCTGAAGAAAAGCATTACACGCCTTCAAGGGAGAAGACATCGCTGTCGTAGTTATTTTATTTAGCTCACTGCATCCACTGCTACGGAGTCGGAGGAGATTCACTGTGCGACATTACTATTACTAGGATAAAGTTAGCAGACTTAATCTAGTATCTTGGTGTTCTTACTATCAACGTAAGAACACAGTAGCCTGGTCTTTGCAAATGAAGAACAGGTTTATAGGCTACCGCCAAACAGCGGACATTCTGGGGAGAAAAAATCATCCAACTTACTGAAGAAGGAAAATGGAGGTTTGTCCTCAGTCCAACTTCGAGCCGGTCCACAGAGAAGATGCAGAGCCTTCGATGGACTGAAGAAGGAATGAAGAGCAACTGCCTGGGCGAGTGATCCATCTTGCTGTGGACAGAGGTTTCTACAGCAGCTGGCCATAGATCGTGAGGATTGTATCTTCATAACTTAGTGAATTACCGGATCTGATATCCGAAGAGTGAACGTAGGACTTTATGCTCCGAACAACTATAATCTCCTGTGTCGTTTACAGTTTTGATTTACATTCTGCACCTTACAGTTTACTGGATAATTTGAAACCTTCAATACTTACTACGTAAGTATTGAAGCGTATAAACTGTCTAACTATTTGAACTGTAAAACTGATAACTAAACTGCTGACTAAACTAAAACTGTGTTCTATATAAAAAACTGTTAGCTGCAAACTATGATAGCAACTGAACTGTATTCATAGATAGAGTGTAATTCATTGTTTAATTACTTCCGCTGCACATTGTTTGTACTCTGATCTGGGACCAACAATTGTGATTTTATTTTGGAGTCAGATATTTGGTCAACGACTATAATAATCGGGCATCAATTTCTACACTCAATTTATGTTATGTAGTTTCAATTCAAGTTTCATCTTTTCTTGATAAACTTCATTATGAATATGTATAACTAAATTGTTATCGGATTCTAGGGTTTCGAACTATCGAGTATGGATGTTTGATTAATTAAATTAATTTTCCTTTCCTATCATAATTTATGAATTCTGTGCTTATTTTGCAATCTTGAGTTGCTGGCCACATCTTAGAATCGATTAGTTAATAAATAAAGACTCAAAAAGTAATAGTTTTCAATGGAAAATAGTTTTCATAATATAAACTTATTTGTTTTCTGAAAAGAAGGAAATAAATTATAGGAAGGAGTTAATTAAATTGTTCTCAAGATTGAAAGGATAGAGATAATTGATTAATCTACCTTATGAATCGTCTGACTTAGAGATTCATAATAATTTTCTAATGTTCCACTACGATTAAGAATTAAATTGGTATTGATTAATTTATCATTGTATGTAATACATGATAGGTAGAAAATCCTGGAATCTGTATTTCTCATATTTGAATCCTCAAGTCTTTTCTATTTTCAGTTTTAATTTTAAGTGCACATATTTTATTTTTGGATTCTGAAAAACTCAAAATTTGAAGGTCCCTAAACAATATTTCAAGAAACTACATTTTAGTAAATAACACTTTCGAAATTTCACTCCTCTTGGTTAAATAATTTATTTGCCGCTATATTATTAGCTTTGCCAAATTGCTAATAAAAATAATTAGCGATCAAGTACTATTGAGATTTGGTAAAATCTCAATAGCACTTTATGGGGAGGTGGAGCGAACTATCAATAGTGATCTTGTGAAAGACCTGGTCTTCAAGAGAATGGTAGATAAAAGTTCAGTGACGTTGTATGTCATGTCCATGCATCTTATCATGAACCGTTACATACGAAAAGGTGATTGTATCAATAATAAGGCTAAGATTGATATTATCCTGAACTCTTTACCTAATTATTACTATGACTTCAAGAAGCTTGCTATAGAGAAAGCTGGGTATTCATTTGATGAACTGCTAAATGACCTTATAGCAGAGCAGTCTTATATTCGTTCACAACTCTTTGTTATATCATTTCCAGATGACTGATTGGCCACACTGAAAGTGTGATCGAAGGAATTGGTGGAAATTTGATTGATCGCAAAGATGGTGAAGGCAAGTCAAGTAAGAAAGGAAAGTAAATGTTGCATCAATGAGGAATGTGCGGGGTCGTTAAAGAAAGGTGATTTGTCATATTGCTAAAGGACAAGTTATGTCATTTGCATTCGCAACAAAAACATGTTTAGCATCCATTTCTACCCATTCGTGGGTAGTGGATACTATAGCTACTAACCATGTTTATTACACTATACAGGGGTTCACACCAAGGAAGTGCTGAAGGATGACGAGGTTACAATCTCGATAGGGAATGCAACGTAAGTTAGTGCACCAGCCATTGAAAATCTCACCTTAAATTTTGATGATTCTGTTTTGACTTTGAGAGATGTTTTTTATGTGCTGGATTTGTGGCGGAACCTTAGTTCAGTTTCCAAACTTTATGTTGTTGGATATTCTGTTATTTTTTATAGCGGTGTTTCTATTATTGGTAATAACAATGTTATCTAACGAGGAATGTTGATTAACTTTCTCTATATTATTTATTGTCATCATAAATCATCCACAAAGATTGCATGGTAACTTATTTGATATTGATAATACTAGAAAGAGAAAATTTTCTTCTTTTGATGATGATCTTACATATCTTTTGCAATTGAGAGTTTGGACATATCAGCTTGAAGAAAATTCAAAGACTCGTGACTATTGGTACTCTGGAATTTCTCTTGCCCGTACCATATCAAGTTTGCAAATCTTGCATCGAGGGCAAGATGTTTTCTATAACTTTTAACGCTAGCTAAGATCGAGCAGACGATGTGTTGGAATTGATCTATTCTGACTTGTGTGGACCTATGTCTATGCTGGCTCATGGAGGTTATGAGTACTTCATCGCTTTCATTGATGATTGCTCAAGATAAAAATATGTGCACCTGCTTCGCTACAAGTTTGAATGATTTGAGAAATTCAAAGTGTTCAAGGCAAATGTAGAAAAGAAGGTCAGGAAAACTACCAAGTCACTACGATAATATCATGGTGGCGAATAAATCGAGAGAGAGTTCCTGGAATACTTGACATATAATGGGATTACATCCAAATGGACTACATCGGGTACACCTCAGCAGAAAGTTGTAGCTGAAAGAAGAAATCGAAACTTTTAGAAATGGTAAGATCGATGATGAGTAATACATGCCTACCAATTTCATTTTCGGGATACGCATTCAAAACAACGACATATTTCTATAAACTGGTACCTTCTTAATTAGTTCATAAGACACCCTATGAACTCTTTCTTCGACACAAACCTCGTTTGAGCAGTTCAGAGTTTGAGATTTTCCAGCACATGTGCTGACGAAAGAACCTGATAAGTTAGAAAGTAGGTCAAAGGTGATGCTATACATTGGATATCCTCGGCAAATAAAAGTTGGTTACTTTTACTCTCCTAAGAGTCAGTGGATCGTTTTTAGCACCAACGCTAGATTTTTGGACGATGAGTATGTGAGAAACCACAAATTAAGGAGCGATATAGTTCTTCAAGAAATTGAAGGAGAATATTCATTTCCTAGGTAAAGGCAACGTGCAAACGTGGATGTATCTTTGGAGGTTCCGTACCACTTGCACATTCGCCAGTACAAGGTGCAGAATCAAAAGTTACTGCACCAACTGCTGACATGGCGACTAAGCCTCATTCTAATGGGAGGGTCATAATCCAACCTGAAAGGTATATGATAGTGGTGAGTCTTCTGACATGAGCCTAGAAGACGGACATGATGACTCTGACCCACTGACCTACGCTGAGGCAGTGAATGACAAAGATGTTAAAAAATGGGGCATTGCCATGGATTTCGAAATAGAATCCTTAACTGCTATGGATGTATACCAAAAATTTGTGCTACCTTATGGATTTAGGGCCAAAGGGTGCAAGTGGGTATATAAGAGAAAGAAGGGAGTAGATGGACAAGTTATGGATTTGAAAGCCAAACTGGTGGCAAAGGGTTATAGTAAAAAAAAAAGGACATTGACTATGATGAAACCTTTTCACCGGTAGCTATGCTCAAAATTGATTTTCTAAACAGTTACATTGAAGAAGGTTGCGACATCTATATGCAGCAACTTGAGGTTTATGTGCGTAAAGGAGAAAAACATCTTGTTTGGAAGCTCAAGAAGTTCCTGTATGGACTTAGGCAAGCTTGAAGGTCGTAGAACTTATGTTTCAAAGATGTGATTAAATCCTATGGATTTTCACAGTTCGAAAATGAAAGTTGTGTTTACCAACTTTGTGTTAGTGGGAGCGTGGTATTCCTTGCACTATATGTGGATGACATTCTCCTATTTTAAAATAATATGGTAGCAATGTCGAATATAATGAAATGGTTATCCGAACGGTTTCAAATGAAGGATCTAGGAGAAGCTGGGTTCATCCTTGGGATGAAAGTCTTACGAGATCGTATGAAATTGATGATAAGCTTATTCCTAGCATCCTACGTGGACTCTGTGATTTCTCGATTTAGCATGCAACTCGCCAAGAAAGGTTTGCTACCTTTCCGTCCTGGCATTGATCTTTCTAAAGACTAGTGTCCTAAAACACAAGAGGAGAGAGATGAGATGTGTCTTGTACCATACGCATCTGGAATGAGTTGTCTCATATATGCAATGCTGTATACCAGGCTTGATATCTGTTATGTTGTTGGCATAGTAGCGAGATATGAATCTAAACTAGGACAAGCGCATTGAACTGCGGCAAAGCACATCCTCAAGTATATGAAGAGAACTATAATTACTGTCTAGTTTATCAAAGTGAGGATTTGTGCTCTATGGGTTACACAAATTTGAATTTTTAAGGCAACTAGGTGTAGGAATTTGCCAATGAACCGAATCACCAAATCCAAATAAACTGGATTGTTTCATGGATGTTGAGAGCAATAAACATACGATAAGCCTAGCATGCTCCTATGAATTTAATGCAGTGGTTATTCGAGTTTACCTTAACTCCGTCGTCTCAGATCCGATCTTTCACGTTTGAAATCCAATCTCGATTCAACCACGCAATTCGATTAACACTGCGGAAATAGAAATTAGAACCAGTTCTAATTTCAAGAATTAATCAAAATAAAAGAAAAAGGAAGAATAATCTGTTCTCAAGATTAGGCCTTCAGATATGTATCCCAATGCTGGTCAATCCTGCTACTAGTGAGGATTCCACAAGACCGTGAATGTGTAGTCCAGAGTCAAAAAATCGACTCCCAAACACACAGGAGGCACCGCCCTTCTCTCTCTCTCCTAGGGTTTCTATGATTTGAACTGAGCTCTAGCGTTTCTGAGAGAGAACTGTCTCTTTATAGACCTAGGGTTTTAACCCTAATGGGTTACTAAGCTTCATTCAGCATATTTAATTTGGGCCAGACCTGGGACCTAATGCAAATAATAAAGTGGGCCTATGAATTAATTAATTCCCATGTCCAGAACCTAGGACACAATTAAATAATTAATATTAATTCTTTTTCACCACAGAATTAATACTGACCTAGCCCTTTATTACCACATTATGAGAACGGGCTGCATTGGCTTGAGAATCCCCATTTTTAAGGTTGCCGAACATTCATTAATTAATCGGAGCTTCTGACAAGCTCTATCTACAATTAATTAATATCTCATATTTCCTGAGCAGTACCACTCAAACCTTATCACTCGTGCTTGAACTTAATCAGCCTGCAAGACTTTAGCACGATGAACATTATTGAGCTCCTCAGGGAATGTCCCCATCTTATTACTCGGATATGGTTGCCTAACTCTAGTCTCAAGCTGTTCTACACGAACTGATACTACCCAAGATGCAGATATATGAGCACATTACTCAGGCTCTCCACTATGGCAAGTCAAAACAACAGTTAACCCGTGCATACCCCTGAACTTTCATTACGGTTTGGACTCAATCAAGATCGAGATCTTCTATTCCCTGATGTCTGACAGCAGAATACATCTCAGTGTGGTCCAATCATTACACAAACGCACGTATCAGCATATCAAGTAATCAAGACAGATTACTTCTTTCCGACTATGCTGCAGCCTATACTGACAGACTTATCCTCGTACGTTGTCTCGGCTATGATTATATATATATATATCTCACAGTTGATCGTCCCGATCAGTGAGATAAGAGGATATCGTTGTTACTCGCATGTAAGTTTGTTAACAGATAGGAAATACAGTTGAATGTATACTCATTGTAATAAATGCTTTCTGTATGCAAGACCCAACAATCTCCCACTTATACTCAAAGCATTACACTCGCTATTACAGAGTATACAATGCGTCTATCTAGCCTAGCTATTACATCAACCACTGCTAGTGGTAGGCATCCACCTCAGACCCAATCCACGAATATGTCCTTCGTGAACTTTCTGTAGCAAATACTTTGTGAATGGATCATCTAGGTTGTCCCTAGTGTCAATCTACTCTATCTGCAAATCGCCCCTCCATACAATTTCTTGTATAATATGGTACTTTCTCTTTATGTGTTTGCTCGCCTAGTGAGTCAGTGGTTCCTTTGAGTTCGCCACTGCACCAGAGTTATCACAATAAATTGTGATGATCTTAGGCAAACTCGGAATCACCTCCAACTCTAAAAGGTAATTTCGGAACCATACCCCTTCTTTCGAGGCTTCGGTGGTGGCAACATATTCCGCCTCCATGGTGGAGTCAGCAATGCATTTCTACTTTGCGCTCCTCCAAGATATAGCCCCACCTCCCAAGGTAAACACATAACCTGAGGTCGATTTCTTCTCATCCTGGTCCCCTTGGAAATCCAAATCTGTGTAACCCACAGGGCACAAATCCTCACTTTGATAAACTAGGCAGTAATTCCTTGTTCTCTTCAAATACTTGAGGATATGCTTTACCGCAGTCCAATGCGCCTGTTCAGGGTTAGACTGATATCTTGCTACCATGCCAACAGCGTAACAAATATTAGGCCTGGTACACTGCATTGCATACATGAGGCTACCCACCACAGATGCGTATGGTACAAGTCTCATCTAATCTTTCTCACTCTGTGTCACAGGACACTACCCTGTAGAAAAATGAACGCCAAGTCTGAAAGGTAGCAAGCCTTTCTTGGCGAGTTGCATGCTGAACTGGGCTATCACAGTATCCACATAGGATGCTTGGGATATGCTTAACATCCTTCTCTTACGATCTCGTAAGACCTTAATCCCAAGGATGTACCCATCTTCTCCCAAATCCTTCATTTGGAACTGTTCAGATAACAAACGTTTAATCTCCGACATCACTCCGTCATTGTTTCCAAATAGGAGTATGTCGTCCACGTACAGTGCAAGAAAAACCACACTCCCACTGACACAAAGTCTGTATACACAACTTTCGTTCTCCAACTGTGAAAATTTGTAGGACTTAATCACATTGTTGAAATGTAAGTTCCACAACCTTTAAGCTTGCTCAAGTCTATACAAGGACTTCTTAAGCTTCCACACAAGATGTTCTTCGCCTTTGCGTACGTAACCCTTGGGTTGCTGCATATAGATGTCCCTACATTCTTCAAGGTAACCATTTAGAAAAGAGGTTTTGACATGCATTTGCCAAATCTCGAGGTCCAGATGTGTTGCTATGGCAAGGAGTATCCGGATGGACTTGAGCATGACTACCGGTGAAAAGGTTTCATCATAGTCTATGCCCTCTTTCTGACTATAACCCTTTTCCACCAGCTTAGTTTTGAAAGCCGTAATTTCTCCATCCGTTCCCTTCTTTCTCTTGTATACCCACTTGCACCCTATTGTGAAAAAATAATAGCATAAATGTAAACCGAGTATAGGCCGCAACCT